>VYZT01031121.1:99758-121585 GCA_013400735.1 Pomatostomus ruficeps | reverse complement strand
GGGGGGGAAATGAAAAAATCAAAAGAAACTTTTTATTCCAGCTTGTTTCTTTAAATTCAAATTGGAAAATCAGTAATGACTATCGAAAAATATTTAAGGTGTTTAAAATGAAGCCTAAACACGGAAGGGAAGTCAGTGTTGTAAACAAAGTTCTTTCAGGGCAAGGTTGCATTCGGGGCTGCTGGACGACAAGGGTTTTCATTTTCCCATGGCACTTAGTGACATCAAAGCTACAGAGTCCGGCCAGCATGACTGATTATTGCTTCATTTTCTCATTCTTCCAATAATTTCTAACACACGAACACATAATGACCATCAACAGAGAATACAAAAGCTTAGATCTGATGACCAAACACGCCTTCCAAAAGGGAAACTGCGTGTTTAATTCACTTGGATTTAGTGACGGGTCAGGGCTCTTCTGTCACAACTCAGAGGGTTTCCATCGCCCAGCTCTTCCTGAGTTACTGAGAACAAATAAAAGATTTGCATTCTAGCACCTGAATTACAGCCTGTGGAAGAGAGAAAATGAAGCCAGAGCTTCAGCCTTGGGTTCACACAGTATTTCCTATATTACCTGTCGATGCTGCCTTAATGACGGCCAGGAAATTCCACGTGTAGCAAACCTGCATCACAGTTCCCCCCACAGGTACAAATCTAGCAGATCCAGCTCTCATGGCAGCCTTCCACCTTCCTCTGTTTCTTTTTTTATGGGCAAAATAGGGTAGAGAGAACAAGGGTGACTGTGCAGCGTTATGGATCTGATGGCTCTTGGTGGCCTCCTAACAAAATTCAGGACCCTGCTTGAGCAGCACCGAGCATGGGGCTGGTACAGAGCACCCTGACCGCAGGTGACTCCCGGAAAGTCACTTCAGTTTTGGTGCCAGAACTCACAAACTGGAGACCCAAACTTGCTGCAGCTGCCTTAAGCTGGGAAGGCTTTTTCTTAAAAATAGACCTTCCCTTTTTCCTCTCAGCCCTGATGCGTGCTGCAGAGACACAACATGCTCTTCTATAGCCAGAAGGCTTGAATTTGAGGCTTGCTATTTATACAGTTATTCCAGTCCCTGACTGTGCCACAAAGCCCTGACAGCCCCAGCTATTCGACAACTGACTTCCCTGACACAAAGACAGAAGAACGGCTAAAGGTCATTCATATGAATAGATGCCTATGAATGATCAAGTTTCTAATTTTTTTTTTTTTTGATCTGTGGACATGAAAGGATAATTCAGTAATTTCATTACAACAGGAAGATCAAACTAGCATTGGTTTTCCACTTGCTATTAAAGGCAGTCCTGCAGGGCTGAAATACTACACTATTCCTTGCCATTCCATTTTTAGTTCCTTTTCTTTCCTGTCCTTTTCTATCTCTTGGTGAGATTCGTATCACAAAATTCTCAACCTTTACAAAATGGGTGCTTTTATCTCTGCAGCTGAGGTGCCTGTGAAGTCAGGATGATGTGAAACGTGTTCTGGATTTTAGTCCCTTTGCCACGTGAGTAAGTGGAAGGCGTCACTGTGGTGTCACTGTTGCGTCTTCGTGAGGACTCACATTCAGGGCAACAATGAAGCACAATCTGCATTTTCTCAGGTCTAGAAATGCAGCCCCAAAGGGAAACTTGCAGAGACGCTTGCCTCTCCACTCATCCGTAGACCGAATGTTTTCTTAAGGCCATTTGACTGACATTCCTTCTTCCAGTGACATCAGAAGGAAAAAGTGACATTAAATGAATTCTCAGTTACCATCGGGTATCATCCTCAAAATAATTTTCTACACGTCACAACAACTTCATTGAAATACCTAAAACTGCAGTTGCCCCTGCACGAGTTCAAAACCACGAACAAAAATGGTTTTTTCTGTTTTATCCTTTCAGAAATACAGTAAAACATAGAAGAAATTCATCTCAGGCAGGCTCTCAGAGAACACCGTCAGCCTAAAGATTGGTATGAATCATTATTAAGTGAGAAGCTCAAAGAGCTTTAACTGTCTTAAATTTTTTTGAAATGAAGGATTAGATGTGGTTTTTAAGGTTACACGAAAAAGCTGCTGAAAGAAGATGAGTTTTAAGAACTATCAATAATTAACCAGTGAAACAAGACACAAATAATAAAGAATAACACAGACATGGACTGCAGTGTGAGCTCAGTGTGGACTCGTTTGGCTGAACTGCTCTGTGCCCCACGGTGAGCTGGTTTCCAGCACTCAGGCCGATGTTTGCAGGCAATCCAGCTGGAGACAACCAACCCAGCACTGCCCTCAGGCCTGTCCCTCTTCTCTCAGCTCCCTCCTAGCTGCTGCCAACTCTAACTTCTGTTCTATTACTATTTTTTTTTAACAAAAGAGAAAGGAGCCTATGACTGAAGCCAACAACCACTCTCATCTCCTGCTGATCTGGATCTGACTTGAAGATGGCCGCTGTCTTACCGAATCTGGCCTAAAGTATCAAAGCAGCTGGGAGTTTGACTGACTCCAGTCTTGCTCTGACAATAATTCCAGCGGAGGCACTCCAGTGCACGGGGTGTGTATTTACTAGCTGTCTGTTTACATTGCTAACAACGCTGCTGATACTGCGGCAGGTCATTGCCGCTTCAGTAAAACACAAGTTTATGTTACCATCAACTATTTATGTTAACATTGACATGGGCAGTATGTTGTGGAAATATGTAGAGGTATTGTTCTGTTAACAGAATTGTATTTAAAATTCATTTGATCAGCAATATGAAAACGAACCACCGACATTGAAGAGATTTGTATCTAAAATACGAGCAGAGAAAGTAGCAGTGACCAGTCATTAACTGGCTAACAACTGCCATCACAAGAGGTTGTTCTCTTGCTGGTAAAAACTCCACTGAATTTTAGATGCATGATGTTTCACTGTGTCTACTTTAGGCTCAGAAAGCCACAATGAAAACGGCTCCTGAATGTTTCACTTGCTGGTAAAAATAATAGCAATTATTAAATAAAAATGATTCATTGTATTGGAAATAAATGTCAGAATTTTTTTTCCTTTGGAAGGCTCTTATGCCTACAGGGAGCTAGGAAAGGGACTTGAAATTCAACAGACATGTAGTCTTTGCATAAATACTTATGCATGAAAATCCCTTGGCTAAATATAAACCTTTAAATTTAAGTCTTTGCAAATACAGCTCCATATTCTCAAAGAAGCTTTTTAGGGCTTTCCAGAAGAATTATCAAAATACTCTGTTCTTGCTGCACACTCTCACAGATTCTACTATATGTAGGATATATGTTTTTTGTGTTCTTTATCACAGATTTTTTTTCTATTGCTTATTCTCTTCTATCATATAGCGCTGTGTGCATTTTAAATGCTCGTTTTATCCATTACTCTCCATTATCTCAAGTGCAGCAGCCTGTGCAGTGCATCCCAAGGTTCCAGCGCTGGTGATAAGAGGCAGCAGCTCACATGAGGCCGGATGATCACACATCACATGATGGCCCTGCCCAGGGCAGGGGTGGGACCAGATGACCTTTAAAGGTCCTTTCCAACCCAATCATTCTATGATTCTGTGATACTCAAGCTCTTTTTTCCTCAGAAGTTTGCAAAATCCTCCAAAATAATTACAAATCAAACCTATGCTTGAGGAGATCTTCCTCAGCTTGTGAAGCCAGGTAGTCAGGAGCCACGGCAAGGGATGGGTGTCTGATCGGGTATAAACGCACTTGGGCACCTGAGCAGCGGCACAATTAAATCATCATGTACCTCTCTTGCTCCCTGTTCGAGGCAGTTGCATACTAATGTGGATGGTTTTACGCAGGGCTGCTGCTCCATTTAAGTGCTGAAAAACATTCTGGAGAGGGACAGCAGTGCCAGCTCAAGGTCACCACGTCAGCGCGTGTCCCCTGGGCATCGCCAGCGCGAGGGCCTGGCCGTGATGCAGAGGGATGGGATGACAACATTTAAGCAATGGAGGTGACACAGAGCAGTCACTCAATCCCAAATTCTTCCCAAGCAATTGCTGTTCCCTTGTTCCTCATCATCTGGGTACCCCACTCGACACGAGAGATCTGATTCAGAGAAATGCTCGATATTTACCGGATTGCCAATTGCTAAAGTCAATGAGAACTGTTTCCAATTTCACCCTGGAAAATCAAGCTCCAAGTGTTAAATACTCAAAAAAAAAAAAAGAAAAAAAGGTGAATATTTTCAACTATTATGTCCCAATACAGACTTTTGTCACCTGCAAAGTTATAAAATCTGTTCGTTTACAAAAGTGTAATGAAAATAAAGTGATTAATATTTAGTAAACATTCAGACACTTTAGTGGTACGCATCACTCAAAACCATGGTAGACACTGGTTCCAGTTTCAGAGATGGGTAGTGAGTTACTGGAAGAAAAGACAAAAATTTGTATCACGAAAACATGGTGTTCACACCAGTGTTGCCCAGCCTTTCCAGGAACCAGTTTTATGGAAAATATATTCGAAAAGCAGACAAACCAAACCAGTATGGGCAACGTTAATTTTGGCACCTCCTAATTCCAAGTGCCCTTGAACTCTTAAATAACGATTTTTAAATCCATCTATGTTGGTACCAAAATTCTAATTTCCCTGCTGTTTTGGAATCTATGCAAAAGGGTGCAGGCTGCTGAAATCTTTGCAGACAGGTGAAAATGAAGTGAGGTGGCTCTGAGCTCAGAGTGGCAGCTTGCAGATGTACTTTTTCCTGCTTGCGCTTTTTTTTGTGGTTAAATAAAAGCATTCAGCTTTCAGTTCTTATCTTTTCAATATGTTATATTCACGCTACCAGGAAACAAACATCAGTATTTTGACCCTGTGGGGTTTTTCTTCTGAAAGCAAGACATTAATACAGGGTAGAGCAAAGAACAGCAAAACCTCATTTTTTAAATTGGAGAAGCAGCAAAATTAATTTTGAAAGCTTCTTCCTTCACAGCTGAAAGGCTTTGTACAAAACTTCATCCTGGAGTGATATTTCCAGCTGTAATATAGGGGTTAGCAATGGAAATGCTGACAGGCCCATAATTATGGAAGCGGAGCGGGCACCACTATAAAGTATATCAGATAGGCAACTGCTTAAATTCACTGCAAGGTATCAAAAGATGTTCCTGTCTGTCCTCATTAAAGCAGCACTTGAAATTCCTTTTAACCTCCGTGACTCCAGTTATTCGTTCGATGTTCAGAAGGACACATACACCAGGATTAATTCTTGCATGAATACACCCCATTTTGTGCTCCAAACCGAACTGTGCATCCTCCTAAACGGTTAAACTCATGGAAACTTAAAAAATAAATGGCAAGGATCAGAATATTTTATTTTACAGGACACAAACTGAAGCCAGGTAAAGTAACATAAAATGACACATCGATTCCTGTGTTCTATGAGATTTTAAAGCTTCTCTTTATATCGAGAAAAGTAATGATATATTTGTGTGCAATTACACTTCTGGATACTGAGCGGGGAAAAGTGCCATCACCTGTGTTCACTGGATCTTGTTTGACAGCCACCTCATATATTGGCATGAAATTCTTGGTGCCTGCACAAATTCCAGGCATGCAAAGGAAAGAAGATCAAGCCCGGAGGTCCAGGAGGGCAGCTGGGTGAATAATATGCTTATGGCCTGTATAAATTTTAATTTATGTTGTTAATTCCACCAAAAACATTCACTAAATTGGTAACATGATTATAATGTTCACAGTGTATCCTATTTCTGTACTGTATAAATTCTGAAATTTCACCTGACAGTTGTCTGCTGTAACAATGTTCTTTTCTTCAATAGACAGAGAAAAAGCAGCAGGAGATTACATTTGAATTTTTCCCAACCTATATACTCTATATCATGACTCCAAAAAACTCACTCCTATTTCCTTCTCTGCATTAAGGTGCATGAAAACTACAGAAAGAGTGAATTTACCTCTCTTTCATCTAGCCAGAAAACCAAATTTTTGGTGCCAAGTTCTTCTGAACAAGACCTTTCTCAAGCATAAAGAAATGATTTTTTTAAAACAAGTATGTGTTGCATTCTGTACAAATCTAGGTCTACAGCTCTTATCAGGTAAGGGAAATAACAAATGTCACATTCCACAGAAGCTTGCCTCACTGGAAACGGGATTGATGGTGTTTTTGATGACTAGGTAGAGAAAGAAAACATCTCAGTGAACAGAAAGTACTTTCCCATGGAAAGCTGGAATAGTACTATTTTGAGTAAAGCCCTACTTAAGCACAGGGACACCCTCACTGTGTCACACACACAAACGTGATTTGCATGTTTTGATGGTTTAGAACTCTGCCTCAGACTACAGCAATGCCTGCTACAAGATGATTCAGAAGATTATTATATTTGCATATTTCCCCCATTCCTGGCAGCAAAAGCTTCCACGGGCCATCAGTTCCAGGACTGCAGCCGCTACAGGAGAGCACGAGCAGCAAAACAAAAAGCATCTACAACAAAAAGTCCCAGCGTCTACTGATGTCATTCCTAATTGAATGTGGAGCACAACCGAGGCTGCCAGGATTCCTGCCCTTGTAGTCATGGGATGTTTTAATTTTCTGGTGAGGAAAACACTTTTTGTCCTGAGGAGGACGGGATTTCAACAGAGGACAATGTAATTCTGTAGTTGCAGAACAAGGGGCCACGTGAAAAAAGAAGATTTTTGACTCTTAACTCACTCGCTGAAGAAGATGAGGCAGCAAAGCAACAAGTGCCAGAACAGAAAAATGTACTGGCTTACCGAGCCAGGCTCATCCCTCCTAGATATCTACTGACCAGAAAAATCCTTGCTTCATCTTGTGCCATTTTGTCCATATTATATATCATTTGGCAAATCATCAGGTTTACAATTTTATTAGAACTCCCTAGGAAAGAGTTTAAATTTTCTAACATAATTTGGTCCTCTGGTGGCACATTTATGTGAATGTCATATACAAAATGTGAATGTCATATACAAAAATGACTTTTACTTTGTGGGAGAGTAAGACAAAGCACGTTACCTAAAGCCAGCAGAGCTCTACAGAGTGCAGCTCAGGACAGAATTATCTTGCATGTCACACACAGCTCCTCATTCAGTGAATTCTCTCTTAGGTTCATATTCTTGCATTCCTAATGCAAAAGAAGAGAAGCTCCCGCTGGCTGCTCTGTGTAGAAGTGGACCTGAGAAGGGCATTAATCTTGCTAACCAGCACGTATAGGAATGCTGTCAATTAATTACAAGCCTATCAAATGCTTGACTGCAGCTCGTGTACATGGTGTGCTTTTCCCTTCCTGATTTACAGCCAGTGGGAGGAGGTTAGAATGAAAATGTAACTACAAATCAAAGTTAAACACGGACATGGAAATTTATCTCTGTTTCCAAGACAGTTCTGTGTGTGTTGGGCATGACCCAGGGCTGTGGTGAGGGAACAGCAGCAGGACAGCGTTTGCTCCTGGCAGTGACAGAGCGAGGAATCATTCCTGTAGCGCAGACCCTGCTAGTTCAGATGCTGCGCATCCTGCAAGAGCGAGGATCTAAAATAAAGCAAATGCTAACTCCTTTCAGAGATAAAACAATCAGAAGAGTTCGCAGCTCCAAATGGAAACCAGGGAACATGACATCCTGCCAACCTGCACTTGGCAAGACAGCTTCTAATATAATATGCAAATGCGGGTGTACTGACAAGTATTACTTGCAAAAAATATTAATAAACTTCCTGAAATCCTAACCATTAGCATTATTGCTACCTCCATGATTCTCTTTAAGAAACAGTCCCCAAATAGTCAATGATTTAAATGAACAAAATTAGAAAACGGTCATCAAAAATCCTCAACTGAAGTTTTGTGCTTACATGCAGTAAAGCAGATAGCCACGGTAAAAAAAATCTGGGTATTCTAAAGATTGCATCTTTGTACTTACAATTAATTCATTATGTTGTGTTGGCATTAAATTATAATTCTATACTTTCACCAAGTAGGACAGAAGCTGTATTGATTTGCTTTTCATTTGCTATCATCTATTCAATGTATTGAACAGAAAATTGAGAAGGAGCATATAAGAGTGGTTCCTATTACTCAAGAAAAATAAAAAAAGTGTGTGAATAGCACAGCTTGGATGCCTAAACACAGAGTGAAAGTTAAGATGTGTTAATCTGTGTCTGAAGAGGTCAACAGGTACGCAGCCAGAACAGAGCCAGCTGATATGGGGCAATTTAATATGAAAAGCTCATTTTGCCAAGGCCACAGAATCACAGAAGCTGCTGAGTTGGAAGGGACCCACAAGGATCATCAAGTTGAGCTCTTAGCCCTGCACAGGACATCCTCCAGAGTCACACTGTGTGCCTGAGAGCACATTCCCCCATGTTCTAAAAGAAACAAATCTACCATAAGAAAGGTCCTTGAATGGATGAATCATTGTTTACAAGGTGCAATAAAAAGTAAAATTAACAGACAAATAATTTTTAACACCGGGGAGAGGGTGCCAGTTAAGTCGCAGAGGAATTTGTGCTGGGTCTGAAAGTGTTCCACACATCCTTAACGGTGGTTGTAGCAACTTAGCAGAACTTGAAGCCAACAGGGATGGAAAGCTACATTTTTGTAATTAACCTCCTACAAAAAGGATTCAAAAGAGGGAGTGGGAGGCATATTGCAGAGAGTACAAAGAGAAAAAGGGAGAGAACACAGAGGATACAGTTACAGTGATCACTTGCACCTTGCAAGGCTCTGAGAGCAGCTCTTGACTAGAGGAGAAGCTCAGTAACTTTATCTCCTTGACCTTAGTGGGAATGAACACCTGGGACACCAGCTTAAAATTCCTGAGCCCAAATTCACCACAGGGTCACCTCAGCACCACAGATGGAAGAATTCAGAGATGAAAGTTTAGGCTTTACTGTGGTCTCCTACACTGAGAGGAACCAAAGAGCCCCCAGTTTCCTGCAGGTCAGACTGTGTCACAGCTCTGGTGCTGTTTCTGCCTCTGAAACAGAGAGGCATAGCTGGGCCAGGGCTAAACCATGTGAAATTCCAGAGAAACGTCCCACGAGGTCAGCTCAGAGGAAACCAGACCGCCCCTCCTGGCCGTGCAGGAGTTCAGGGAACGCAGGAGATGAGCCTTCAGTCCTGGGAGGGGTGTTTCTCGTGCTGATGAAAATGCAGCGCACATCCCAGTGCCATCCTGGCTTAAGGTAATGATTAATTGGTGGAGCTGTTCAGAGTCTGCCTGAAAAGGATCCCGTGCTCAGGATGTCAGAAGGGCTTGGTGTCACCCACAGGTCTTTGCATTTCCATGACAGCCGTTCCCCGAGCCGCTTCGTTAGACAGATACTCCGAAACACTGGCTTCTGCCGAGAAACCTTCCACAGAGGAGTTTGCATATTTTTTCAGTTTATAAAAAATGCTAAAGATTTAACAGGAACAAACCCCGTAACTCTTTATTTCATCAGTATAAATGCAGCATATGAAGAAATAATCGATCTTTGAAGCCTAAGAAACTATTTTAAACTAGCATCAATATGCAGAGATGCGAAATAGTATAAAAAAGTCTACTGATGCTCTACACCTTTTAGACTTTGATAATAAAATTTTTCTTTCCCTGTTTTCTGGAGTACCATAAGCAGAGCAGTGCACTAATTTGATATAGAAAGGACACAAGGGACCAAATTTCAGCTGACTTACTGAGGTGAACTTTATATGTCAACTTGCAAAGTTTGCTGTGCCTCCAAACCAGTTTTTGTTTAAATCTGACATATGCAAACAATTCGCATACGTAAATCAGTGGGGTGATGAAATGTTGATGGAGCTAGAAATCCTTTTTCTTTGAAACTCTGAACTGGAAGGTGTCAAAAGTCCAAAAGTAAAAGAAGGGTTTGCAAGATAAGATAGGCAAAACTGTACCTCAACAGCTCTCATTATTTTCATGTCAGTGATTGCATGATAAAATATTTAATCAGCAAGTCTATTTCTTTTCCTACATGGTTTCTTTATATTTCCAGTTTCCAAAAAATGAAAAATGCTTTTAAATATCACCTGATGTAGCCAGTGAATTCTATTGCTATAAACCCTTACTTCTTAAATCCTTTCCTCTGAAAAATGCCTTCTGCGTACTTCCTTGTTCCCTTACTTTTCACTTGTTTTCTTTTAACTGACAAAATGGGTAAAAATGTTGTTTTAAACCAAGAGTCGTGGAGCATTTTCACGGCAGTGTAACCTGGATTTAAGAAGCAAGATACCAGAAAAATGAACACTCGGCGCAGGAGGGGGGAGTATCAGGAGCCACCCATCAACACGAAGATAAAAATTCATGCTACAATTTCACACAGAGAATCGTGACTGTTGAGAATGAATATTCATAGAGAACTGCTTAAGAAAAGTGTGGAATAACCTGATATAAACTCAGCAAAATGAAGCCTGGTAAAGCACGGTGGCAAAGCTTTCATCAACTTCAAGACTAAATTCTGGTTTGCGGCTGATGAAGAACTCCAGACTCTTGTCTTGTGCCCACACAGGTTACAGTGGCTGGAAAAGTGAGTTTGGTATTTCCCAGGTCAATATCTATTTAGATGAGATTTAGGCAGCTCCAGGGCACCACAGGTTTGCACAAGGACTCTGGGACTTTCAGACTTGGGCACCAGCACCGAAACAAAGCAGAGGTCCTACATCTCCCGGAAGAGCAGGTGGAGGGACAGCTGAGCAGGGAGAACTCAGAAAGGCCATTAACAACCCAAGCTTGAGACTGAATTCCCATTAGATCTGTGAATCCATGACATTGTTCTTAATACACATGATCACTAATCTACATTAATCACCTTCAGCAATGCTTTTTTAAATTTTCTTTGATCAAAACCATCTTGCAAAGTCGATTTTTCCCCCTTAACTCAGTGTTCTTGTCAAAGGTTTGGATTGGCTACAATGCTGAGTTCTCTTCTTCCCTCACCATTAAATATGCATGAACACTTCAAAGCCTCATGCTTTGCTGCATGCTGACTGTTCCATGGAAGTTTGTGAGTGGCCCTAGGGAATGTCCTCAGCTTTTCTGTAACAATAAACTCAATCAAGTGCTACCTATAACATAAGCCCAGAGAGCTAAAGTAGCTCGCTTAATTTGCAAGTCTAACTCCCAAAATCGTGGAAAAGGCCTGCAAACAAAGATGTTAAGTATAACAACCCGTGGAAAGGAATGCAATAGCTGGGAGCTTGTAAAAGGCCTCAAGGACCTCCTTGCGAAGCTTTGAGACATTCTCTGACTCTCGGTCTTGTGTACAAAGCAAGTGACGCTGGTTTAAATAACATGAACATTTCCAGCCAATGTAAGCCAGCTCGAAACCAAAATATGACAAATCATACCATCCATGAAGCACTGTTTTGTTTGGCTTTGCTTGGCAAAATGGCAAAATGCAAAAGGAAAACTCAGAAACAATCAAACAACCTCCAACTGAGTGAAAGAGAAAACTCTGTGTACATACACATCTCCTCCTCCTGGAAATTCATTTTATATCCCACAACTATAGGAAAAATTGGAGGACCTAATTAGCCAACTTAATAAAGACCAAAGTCTGACAGCTGCTTCTAAAAAAGGTACAAAAATCCTCAACAGGAGACTGCTGTGCAGAACTCAGGCAACAAGCTCCTCTCTGCACTTCACTGCTCACACAACTGCACCGATTAGACATCCTTGGAATGGTTCTATTAACATGAATTTCACAAATGCCTTTGATAATAACCACACTATCCTGACTGAAGTATTTGCACCTGGTTACTTAATACGCCTTGGGCATATGGCTTTTTGCAGTAAATACGGAGCGTGAAATTATTTTGAATTATTTAATTTTCATGTATTAGAATATTTTGGAGACAAAAATCTACGCTTTTTTCCCCCCCACCTAAATGTTACGGATAATTTAGGATAAAATTAAATAGGATAGGATATTAGGATAAATATTGGTGTGTTTCTGCCTTTTTACTCTGAAGAGTGGAAAAAATATACACATATTCACCTGTGAAAACATATATATTATGTGATTCATGTATGATGTATTATAGATATGCCATTTAACTGATTCTATTGGAGTTGACAAAATTTAACAATTTAAAAAAGCTATTCTTATGGCTGTGAGAGAGGGATGCTTTGAATAGTTGTGCTAGTAGGATGTGTCTTGCCCACGTGGCGAATCTGGAAAACTTCAGTGGCAAACTGAAGGAAATGAAGAGTTGAGCTGAGGTAAAGGGCTGATCTGTGAGATCACACACACAGCAATCGCTGCTCCTCACATGCTGGTCAGGAATCAGAGCTTTTCCCAGACTGCAGTCCCACAGGAGGGATGAGACCAGAGCTCCCCCCACGCTTCAGAGCTGCTCCCTCTCCCCTGCACAAGAACATTTGCTGCTGGAGCCTGAAGTGGAGGATGCTCATTGATGGCCACCGACGTTCCCTGGCCTGCCACAAGACAAATCACTCACGTTGTTTACTCCAGTCCTGGCCACTGAAGGCACACTGGCATGTCTGAAAATGTCTTGGTGAAGAGGCAGGGGTAGAGGTATCTACATTTAACTTGTAATATGCTCGCAGCATGATTAAATAAAAACATAACCACCTGTTACCCTTAATTCAGTGGGAGTATCTATTTTCAATTATAGCATTTACTATCCACCCTCAAGTATGGCAAGGAACACCATGGCAACATAAACATAGTCGTGGCTGCTTGAGAAAGTTAAATTATAAATAGCAATGTATAGCCCGTGAGGTCCTGGAAATAAACTAACTAATCCATAGGCATTTGTTACTATGACATAACATTTCCACTCAAGTGCTGTTTGCCTCATCTCAAGCTCCCTCAGAACAGATTTAGAAGTTTGGCATCACTTGACTGCAAGCGAGTTCAAGTTCAGACATGAAAAAAAGCAGAGATTGTGGAGAAAATAAGTTATAGCAAAACAGTGGAGAACAAATTAACAACAATAAAAAAATCCCAGTTTAGGTCTTGCTCTGTTTCCACTGAAGTTAACGGGAAAAAAAATCCCAACATATCCCAAATGTATAACAGAGCCCCCTTAATATATCGAACATGGTTTTATACTGAATCATCCCTGAGGAGAAAAAAAGAAAAAAGAAAAAAAGAAACAAAAAAAAAATGGGCTCAACTGAGTAGCAAACAGTTTAGAAATGCAAATAAACTTAGCAACCCTCTAAGACATTGGAGAGGTTTTGGAACTTGGTGCTTTCTGTAGCTTCATTCTGGGAGAAAGATCCATGGTAACTGCGGGAATTCAGGGATTCAAGCCCGAGCCGAGCGCTTCAGAGGGAGCTGAATTATCAATTGTTCGAGGTTGCTGTTCAGTTCCTCGCTCCCTGCAAAGCCCAGGCCAAGCAGGAGCAGCAGCTTTTTGCCAGCTGGCCACACGCCTGCCGGGCTGGAGAGGCTTCCTCACTTCCGAGTGACCAAGGGCTCGAAAGTGGGAGAAAGGAAAGGAAATCCAAGGTTCTGTAAAAGTGGGACTGCAAATGGAGAGCGAAGAGGTAACTGAAGAGTTTGTGGTGTGAGGACAGCAAGAATTTCTTGTGATGTCGGCTCACAGACGCGACAGAGGCTTGACACAAACCTGGGGCCTTAATCTGAACATATGAAAATGTTATTTAGGTTAGGCAAGAATAATAAAGATTTAGAGACATCAGCTTGGTCTCTTTCTTGTTCAGAGCAACAGATTTGGGAAATTTACATTTTCTTTTACTTTACAGCCATTGGTTAAAGTCCACTTTTGATCAGATTGATAAAAATCTGTAATGGATCTCCTGAGGTTGATGGAATTATTTCAGATTTGCACCATGCAATTAAAATGGAATTTAAATTCTCAACATTTCTATACTAAAAATACACTGTGTTTTATCACACATATTTGGTGAAATCTTGGCCTCTCTGACATCAGTGACTGAACTCATTGGTAAACCTCTGGTCTAATTTCCACTGAGTGGTTTTCTGTTCACACAGAGTGAAGCAAAACAAAAACTGACCCACAGAGGGAAGATTTAAATCAATTTTATATCAAGTCTATGGGATAAAAGAAGCAGGCAGGTTATTTAAGACTGTATCATGTGTACATTTAATGTGCTTCATTTGGCTTATTGCAAGTCATTGTACAATTAATTTATTACATTAAAGTATTAATTAAAGGTCAGCTAATTTGCACTTTCAATGAAAACCTGACAAAATCGGAGAAGCAGCTGGATAAATTTGTCAAGCAGCTTTCAGAAGATAAGATTATACACACTGGGGCCAGTGTTCAAATGGGCCTAACAAGTGAGACTGTGTAAAAACATCTGTGTATGACCAGGAGAGAGTCAAGCTTGGCATGGGTAAGAACTTCATGATATCAATAGAATTATTATTGTCTTTACCTTTCTGATAAATACCATTTTTTGGTTCATGGTAGACTTCAGTATTTTGGGAACCTTTCGAGTAAGATGGTGACACGAGCACAAAAGGTTATTTCAATAACTTTTATATAAAATGAGAGCAAAAACCTGAAAATATACTCAAAAATTAGTTGTGTTTGTCATCAGTGGCTGATTGTTAATCAAGCAATTGAGCAACAGTGTGTGTCACACCGGAGTGTCATTATCACACAATTACTTTGTCATGCATTGTAATAATATTTTTACAGAAAAACTCCCGAGCACAGTCATTAATTGGTCAACACATTAAACCAAAGATGACATTTAGTGTGATGAAATGGAAAATAAGGCATTCTCAGCATGCTCACAGAAAACAATTCCCACAGAGCCTAAGTATTCCTAAATCACTTGGGCAAGACTAATCTTAGAACAGACACATAAAAACTCCTAAATAAAGACCATGAGTTTTCTGGAGAGCACATGAACAAGTCTTCTACTAAATCCACAAAAATTCACGTTCTGTGATTCACATGACTCCTGGTGCTTTAAATTAAGAGTGTGTGCAAGTTATGGATGTGCTGGAGCTTGGAGGGTGCACTGCAAAACCAGCGTTGGAACTGCAAAAGTACAAAACTAAGAGAACCCAAAACTGCTTCAGCATTTTCTAACCACAAACAAGAAAAAGATGGAAGATGCATATTTTTTTTCCCAAGAAGAGCCATTAAAATGTCATTCCTACAATTTAGCACCCTGCATTGTACTTTAGAAAATTAAAAATAGCATTTTGATACATATCCAAGGATTCAAAATTGGCTGATCACTTACAACCAAAATTGGAAAGAAATGATGAACTTAGGAGATAAACAAGACTAAGCCTAGACTAAAAGCATTATATATATAAACACAGGTGGAGTTCAAGTCTGGTTTCTCCCACCTACAGACTGTAAATCCATCTGTTAACCCAACTTGAAATCGAAATTTCCTTTTCTTCACTCCTTTTTAAACACAGTCAATAATCCTGGGGAGCACCTTTCTCGCTGCTTTTAGATGCCTGCAGACATTGGCAATTACACTGAAATATGTGCACAATGTGCCTACACAGAGCTCTTCAGGCTGCACTGGAGGGCTCTCAGCAAATTTGCATGAAATGTCACTATTTGCTTTATTTTGATATAAAGTATCACAAAATCTGCTGCTGATAAACGGTAAGTGTTCTGTGAACCAAAGAAGATAAAGAGAGAATATAAGAAAAATCATAACTATGTGAAAAAAAAATTAAATTCCAAGTAAGTTTTCCACCAATAAGGATAGAAAGGATTATTCCTCACCCACAATGACAGGGAATATTTCGAGGGTTTCCATGTGTGTATTATCAATCCCCTGCTCAGAGTTTATAATGGCTGCTTGTGTGTTGGGCTGGACAGCCAGGATGGAAAGCCTGCACGGATTTCAGCATCCCCAACCGAGTCGCTTCTGCACGAACAGCCTGGGGAACACATTTGTCAGCTCACCAGTCACACAGAAGAGTTTAGTGAATGAATCATTGTTATAAACTATGGGTTTTCCATTATCTGACTAGGCAGCCTTTTGTACCCAAGAACATGATCTCTAACAGGTTTTAACAATGCAAATGTCTATCAGACTCAAATGAATACTCATGACGGAAAATATAATTTGTAACCTTTCCTAGTTATTACAGCAATCTTTGTCTTCCTCTAATCTAATGGGTTTATAGACTTTCAGAGCTGTAAATCACCTCACTTTTTTATAACATATGCAGTCAAGCACATGAAAGGTGGTATAATTATATTATTTCTGACCTTAAAAGGATGAAGAATGAAAAAATTAAACAGAATAGACTATGGGAAAATGTATTTGACGTATCAGAGCTGTCAAACTTCAAGGTGCCAATATAGACATCTACTGTCATTACTAGGTACACAAACAGAAGTGGTCAGAATTTCGAAAGTGCTGATCATTCAACATTAACATCAACTCTTCATGCTCTCAGGAAGACAAAGTTCATCCCCAAAATAAAAACCCCCAGAAAGCTCTAAGTTTTAAAAGCCAGTATTGACATTCTGTGTTTTTCTCTCCCTGTTCTTTGTTTCCAAACCTACATTATGCCTCAAAGACAAACACAGCCCATGGAGTTCTTGACAGCATCAAGGCTCTGCAGAGTGCTTTAGCTAGAAAATGTCCTGAACCACCAACAGGCTGCCTTTTCTGTTATGGGAAATGCAAAACTGGGCTTGTATTGGTGTTATTTGCTATATATATATACCTTGGAGAAAACAAGTGTTGACAGGGAGAGACAGAGCAAGAGAGATGAAGAGGTGCATGTCAGAGTCTGAAATTCCTTGGGTAATATCTAATCCTTTCCACGGAAAGATTTTTTTAATGATTTACACTGAAGTCTGCAGAACAAAGATTGTCTTGTTTCTCACAGAGTTATACTGAAATGTGCAAACAGGAGCAAGGGAGAAAACTGCATATTTTTGGAATTCTGTTTGCAGTGGAGATCAGTGGAGATTTGACATCTGCTCTGCATTGCTGCACTTTTACAGCTGACCACAACTAACATAAGAAGGCCAAACTAAAGCAAGGTGTTTATTTTTTCCCATGCTGAAAACCAGCTCTCACTTTCATCTGTTCCTGCGTGCAACTAGACTGCGCAGCAAAAGAAAATTCAGTAGGTATTCTTCCTTGGTACTAATGGTAACTTCTGCTGCTTTCTCTCATGGCTTTTATCTGTTACAATCATTCTTCCCAGGCCATGAGCTTTAAGGTGAATTTTAGGTCGCACTGTGTGTAGCAAAGACCTTGTGAGGAGAGCAGACATGACCTCCCACCTAAGACCACATCCAACCCCTCTGCTGACAAGAGATTTACACAAGGAATCCTTTTGAAGGGTAAAAAGATGCTCAGAATGGTGTGGAGAGGTTTTCTAGCTCCATAATTAACTCTGAATCCTCCTCAGACAAACATGTCAGTGCCACCACTGTATTAACTGCAAAAGGCAGGGGAGGCTGGTGACGTTCTCAGAAGGCATCTCCTGGCAGAGTGATCAGCTACAGCAAAAGGTCCTTCCTGTTCCACAGAAATTCAGTGTCTTGTAAAGGAATTGGTGTGAGATGCACCAGAGCTGTTGATAGCTTAAATTAAAATTGCACAATAAGCCTCTGTTTTTGCTGGACAACCTCAGCTCAAAAGTGGCAGATAAACGTTTTCTGCAGAGGTCATGGACATGACATGGTCCAACTCTGATTTCATTTACAAGTAATTAAAATAGATTAAATTTGATAAGATGACTTCACCTTAAGTTTGTTTGTAATCCTCTTGCTTATGACCAACATACTGCTTTTCCAAGTGTTCCATACATTTATGTATTCCTGAAAATATGTTCTGTGGCTATAGTTGGGAAATGAAGGAAATGTATGCAGTTGGTCATTAATCTATCTGTATTAATTGCAGGATGAGGAGATGTAGTTTGCCCTGCAGCAGATCACTGTACTTCAGAAAGAATTATTTTACACTTTATACCCTACTAAAGACTTTGCTGTGCTACATACGTATAGTTATGTCCAAACATTGTAACACCTGCTGACTCTCAGGGTTTAACAACACTTTCTCAAATGCTTTCAATGAGCTTTAAATCTGTCTGAATAAAACATGTTATAACATGTACCCTTTGTACACCAAACGGGAGACTATGAAACCTTTTAAAGAAGAAGTGTGCACCAGATTCAGAGAATAAAAATTCTGTTTACGCAGATGTTGTTGAAATAATTTTACGTAAATAATCCACACTGGGAGAATTCATAATGTTTGAAACAAGAACTAAAGAATGGATATTTTTATAAAGGAGCAAGGATAGCACCTCTAAAACCAGAATTTGTTAGTGCTGAAAGGACGTTTTGTTGAAAAACCATGATCTACATTTACAGACATTTTGCAGGTCTCTGCTTGTTTGTATTCATGACAATGCAGCTGTTCCTCCACACCTCATGCAGGCAGTGCTCCCCACAGATCCAACTTGGCTTTTATTTAAAACACAGAGTGGGAGTGATTCCACCAGCCTCAGCAGAGACAGTCTTGGTTGAAATAAAGAACAAAGGAAAGAAGAACCTGTTAGGACTTCAGGTACTGACCATGCATGTAGAGTTCAGAACTAACAGGACCTTAATGGTCATCCCTGTTTCCAAGGAAAAACCCCGACGACTCCTGTAGTTCATTTGACGTTCAGCTTTCAAATTTACACAACCCAGCTTCATATCACTCATAGCATTTTCTAGCAGTAACAGCTCCATTTTCAACAGGATCCAGCAAAAATGTCTTTCCATCTATTTCCCTAAAGAATAATCATTTTCCACACAAATCAGGAATTTCACTATGCTTTGCCTCTTCCAGAAGAGGTCAGTACCACACTAACCTATAACATTTGGTTCACATTTTCAGATAAAGGTATCTCAAAAGCACAAAACCATGTAATCCTTCGTGTGAAAAATCATGGAATTCTGATTTGCAGTGAGCTCCAAGACTGAGAATTTTTTAGCATCTCCGCCCTTTTCAATTGCTTGGTGTTCTTTTCACTTGCTTGGGAATGTGTTTTTTTAACTGATGATATTTAAAACCCACAATGCAGCCTATTATAATATTCTCTCATATGATGTAACAAGCTATTTGTAAGAATGAACTAACACATGAAAATGCAAGGCGGAAAAATAACCAAGCAGCAAGCTCATTTATTAATTGCAGCTGGAATGAAGACTGGTAACACATCCTATGGAATTGCTGGAACAGATTTTACTTGCTTTATATGCTAATGCAAAGAAATGGCTTTTTCTAATTTATGAAGTCTCGATGTTAACAAAAGGATTGAATTTGCCCAAAGTACCATAAATTAGGTAAAGAATGACTTCCCGCTGGCAATCATATTGGTTTTGTCAACCAACAGTTCCATCCCAACCTCATTTGCAAAGTTCTTCCAGCAGTTGTTATTATTTTCTTTAGGAGTTAACACAGTGCTTCCTTTCTCAAATGATTTTAAAGCTGATCAGGCAGCTCGTGACTATGCACATGTAACAGACCTAAACAGCTGTCAAAAATTCAATTTCCTGAGCAAGCCCCAGCCTTGAATAAGAACTGTAGTGTGGTGCCACTGCATCTCAGCCAGGACTCTTGGAACAACCCATCTTTCCTGGGGCTTGTGGACAAGGAACAAATACACATCTCCAGCTCCTGTATCCTGGCTCAAAATACACCACGAGCGTCCAGTCTGCAGCAAACAGCATTTCTGAGGAAATGCTTTATTTGCAAGAAAGCACTTGGCCTCCAAGCAGACAGGTAGATAAACAAACCTCCTATAAATATTTGGGTATCTTATCTAATAAGGGCATCAAGGAAAGAACGCCTCAGGAACAAGATCTGCAGTAGCTACTGAAGGAATTTCCTATCCACAACAATGCCAGAAACTCCTTAAACCTGGAGACAGTGCTGCTGTTACACTGACATCTATCAGTTTCTTACTCTTCCCTGGAGATAAATTTAGGTCATAATAGTCAGCCAGAGTAGCACGAACTCCTACACTGCTGCGTGCACGGGTGTTTATGTGCGAGGTCACGACTTCCAGTTACTTGCCTGGACATTACACAACACTTTACTGCACGTTTCTTCACGTTGCACACAAAATCTGACTACAGAAGATTGGATACAGGTGCTTGGCTGACAGAGCTAACACTTCCTTTTGCTGCCTGTGCCAGATTATTTTCACAGGAATGATATGGAAACCACTCTGGTGTTGGTGACAACACCACAGACTAAAGACACAGTTGTTTCTCATTCATGTTGTGAGACTTCTATGGATGGATAGCTGGCAAGGCAGTGCTAAAAAAAGAAAACTGCTCAAGGAAGTGCTTTTGGATGTAGGTATGAAGTGCACAGGCTGAAAGGCAGAACGTCCAGACAACAGAAAAAATAGAATTTATTAAGTGTGTAAAAGAAAAACAGCACAAAAAGGGGAATCTGTGCAGTTACATAAGAAACAACTGCATTTTTCTGACACCTGTTGAGACACAGGAGCTCAAAAATCCTTGGGTGCTTAAGTGCCAGTGGTGTCCATGCGGGTCAGGTACCCAAGTGCCGCTGCAGTCACAGCCCGACACCCCAGCCCTGCGGGAAACGGAGTTTGGAAACGGCCTTTCCCTCAGAGCCCCTGAACTTCAGAGAGACTTTGCCCCCTGCAGAAGGCAGTTTGGGCCTCCTGGAACCAAAATGCTCTTGGCTTTTGGAGGGTGAGCATTGCCCCATGATGTTCTCCTGTCGACTGCACAATGCAGCACCTGGTTCTACACAGGTGGCACAAAATACCACACAGTGTTGGTAGTTGGTAGTTAATGTGGAACTGAGGGTAAAAGTAGGATAACACCACCTTCCTAAGAGTGTCAGAAATGTCACAGAGATGAACCACTATGAGAAATACAGTGTGGGACTGCCTTAGTATGCAAATACTGTAACGAAAGTAAGGTATCTGCTAATTTCACATTTTTGTCCTAGTTCATTTTATAATTAATAATTAAATTGATGCTAAACATCAGACATGTTCTAGGTTCCTCATTAAGGCATGTCAGCTTCAGTGCTTCGATTAAATAATGGATGATTCAACATAAGAGAAATGACAAAATTGAGTATCTTTACTAATTCTGTTAACATTCTAGAGAACAAATGACATCCAACATTGCCTTCTGCCTCATCATGAATCAACTATCCCTGTTTTGGAAGATTTTTGAACTTTTCTGCATCTGGAAATCTTGTTTAACAATAATATTTCAAAATAAATTAGATCTGCTCCCTTCTGATGATGTAATGAACTGTTATTAACTAAGTGTGGTAGTCTAAGGACATCAGGAACTGGCTTGGATGAAATGTTGTCTACATTAGGGTGACGCAATAAACAGAGAAAAGTATGTATTAAAAGAATAATGCCATCCAATATCACAGCATATGATGTAACTTGGATGGAAACATGCTAGAATTAAACCTATGCCTATATAACTTCATGTATGTGGTGGTTTTAGCTCCTGCTCCCAGCAGAAGGAATTTCCTGAGCAGCCTGAAGTAAATATTTGGCAGTTCCAATTCTGAGTTTTAGAGAACGGTTAATTTGCCAGATCTGAAGATACGGACAAAAAGACCATTGAGACGACTACTCTGTCATACGCGCGAGGACTTCTGCACACATATTAAGAAAAATAAAACAGTGTGGCAAAACACTCGCCTGGATGGACCCAAAGAACAAATGTATACATTAATTAGCGGGTTAATGAGCGATTTGGGGCGCTCCGCCCGGGACCCTCGGTCGGGACCCTCCGGCGGGGCCGTTGGGGGGCCGGAGCGGGGCAGTAGCGGGGCCGGAGCGGGGCAGTGGCGGGGCCGGAGCGGGGCAGTAGCCGGACGGGACAGTAGCCGGACGGGGCAGTAGCGGGGCCGGAGCGGGGC
>VYZT01031121.1:0-93587 GCA_013400735.1 Pomatostomus ruficeps | reverse complement strand
TGCCCCCGGCGCGCCTGCGCGCGGGCCCGGCCGGTTCCGGTGAGCGCTGAGGCGGCGGAACGGGCGGACATGGCGGAGGGCGGCGCGGAGCGGGCCGATGGCCGCATCGTCAAAATGGAGGTGGATTACAGCGCGACCGTGGACCAGCGGCTGCCCGAGTGCGAGCGGCTGGCGCAGGTGAGGCGGGAGAGAAGCCTGGCGGGGAGGACGGGCTGAGTCATGGCGCGCTAGGCCGCGCGTGGAGGCGGCGCGGAGCGACCCGCGGCCGCATCCCGCCCCACGATGCCCTGTTGAGGGGTCCGGTCGCGGGCTCTCCGTGCCGTGCTGGGGAAGGGAAGGAGTGGGACGGCTCCGCCGTTTCAGGGCTGTGTGGGAGGGTGGGCAGGAGGGAGGTTGGTGCCCGAACGCTGAAACTGCTTTCCAGTGTAGTGGTCACGGCCCCAGCCCTGCCAGAGTTCAAGGAATGTTTGGACAACGCTCTCAGGCACATGGATTCGTAGGGATGTCCTATGCAGAATCAAGGCCAAGAGATGGCCTCGATGCTCTTTGTGGGTTCCTTCCAGCTCAGTCTATTCTGTGGTTTTGATTCGGGATGCGGTGCTGGGGCGCAGCCTCGCGGGTGAGAGGACCAGAGGGCCCCAGTGCACCCCAAGGGCCGTGGCTCTTCCCTGCTGCCCGTGCCCGCGGGCACACGCCTGTTCCTTGTTCATCCCCGGGCTCTGTGCGCCCCAGCTGCCCTCGTGTAACAGGGCCCGGGTCAGGACAGGCAGCGCTTGGCATCCTTTAACTCGGTTACACGCGAGCCCCAGGGAGCTGGAGTGGAGCGACAGAGCCGGGCCAGGCGCTGGAGCTGTCTCAGCCTCCTTCGGCGCAGTAAACAGCGTCTGTGCCCACGCCCTGGGTGACCGCAGGATGTGTTGCACATGGAGTCACAGAGATCCAGCGTACGGTGTTTTGTAAAAAACTTCTTGTGTGGCCTGGAGATTCTTGTGCACCTCAGATCTCAGAAAAAACGGAACCACAGAATCACAGAATGGTTTGGGCTGGAAGAGGCCTTAAGCTCTTCTCATTCCACCTCCTGCCATGGGCAGGGACACTTTCCACTAGACCAGGTTGCTCCAAACCCGTCCAAATTGGCCTTGAACACTTCCAGGGATGGGGCAGGTACAGCTTCCCTGTTGTTGCTGTCATTTGTTGTCCCAGCAGGATGGCATCTGACTCTGCACACGCTGCAAATCCTCTGCTTGATCCACGTGTCTCATTGTGAAAGACACACATGTTGTACAGTTCTGAAGGCAGTAGCCTTAAGATAAATAAATTGCATCTTAGATTATCTAAAGATTATTGTATGGAGAGCAGGCACAGGGATTTTATCCCACAGGCACAGCTCTGCATAGGAATGGACACCATGGCCACGTTTCATTCTACAAATAAACAAATTCTGTGGCAGTGAGAGTGCATCCCTGACAAACCATTGTATGTAGTCTAAAATATTTCAGCTGGGATGTTTTAGAAATAAATTTAATTTTCTCTGGTTTGGTACTCATTTTCTAGCTGTTTTCTGTTTCTAGTTTCTAACAGTTTTTTGCAGCTCCACCTTTACCATGGGCTGTTAGAAATTCACCCATATTAACTTTTTTTTTACTAGATGTTCGCTAGGAACTGCAACTTAGGCCTAAAAGTACATTGTGGTATCTTAAACTCCTCTGAGCAAAGGCAAATGCAGTTCTCAAAACCCCTCCAAAACCAGGACTATTATCATTCCATGCTTAGCCTGTAAAGCTTGTAGTTTATGCTTATACACTGTAATTAAGATATGAATATGGGTGAGAGTAATAGGAGAACAATTTTTTTGGCCGAGGTATTTAATTGCATATCTGATCTCACTGCAAGCTCTGTTTTGGCCAGAGAAGAAATGAGTCTTCCATGCAGCTCAGTGAAGGTGAGCTCACCAAACCTGTCTGAAACTTGCCAGGTTTCTCTCCCGAGGCAGACAACTTGGAGCATGAGTTGTGCAAAAATGAAACCAGTACCTCTCCAGTTTCATCTCAGCGTAGAACCATTTATTCAAAGTTAGTGCTGTGCATACATTTTTTTTTAGGAAAAAAAAATTAAAAATTAGTGTACAGGCTTGTCTGTGTTTTTATTTATGTGAGAATTTGAGCTGCTCTCAGTTTAAACTGAGTTGTGTTCTTAACTCGTGGAGATAATTGTTTGCCTTGTCTTATTAGGAAGGAAGATTGCAAGAAGTCATTGAAAACCTTCTCTCCCTGGAAAAACAAACACGGACGGTGAGTAGTGCCTGGTGGTGCTGGGCTGTGCTGTACCCCTCCTGTTCATGTCTTGAAGTCATGAAGGGACTTGGAGTATCCTTGGAACATCAGTTTTTATTTTTTTTATAAAGCAAATCACTGAGACCATACACAGTGATCTTTTTTCCCCTTTTTGTAACAGAAGTGCGGGTGCTGGAGGGCTGCAGGTTGTTTATCCCGTCTCTAACCCGCTCTTGGTTTGTTCCAGGCTTCTGACATGGTCTCCACATCCCGAATCTTAGTTGCCATAGTGAAAATGTGTTACGAAGCTAAAGACTGGGATGCTCTTAATGAAAATATTATTCTCCTATCAAAGAGAAGAAGTCAGTTAAAACAGGTGAATTTAATCCTTTGAAACAAAAAAATAACACTGTATTTTGGAGCTGTATTATGTATCTGGTTCCCCAGTGTGTAGGGGCTTTCTGTGTATAGATGGTGGCTCATCTTTACACTGCTGCAGACTGTATTGCAGACACATTCTCCATGTTCAGATGTGCATTAAACGGATTTACTGCAGATTGTTGGGGTCATGTGAATGTGTGCTTTGCATGCTTGCTTTTGAAACGGGCACACTTTGGCATAAAGCACTTGCACGTCAGAAAGTGCCAAGTTTATTGCACTCTGTGTGTTTAGCTTGACTTAAATAGGAGTCAGCAACAGGTGATTTTAATGGCATTGTTGCTTTAGGAAGGAAAAGGTTACCTCTTGTTCAGTGTGCAGAATCATCACTCGTGTGTGTGAAAGGAAGAGGACAGTTTAGTTCTCTGACCTGCACAGGCTGCAGCTGACGGCTTGGACCATCCCAGCTGAGTTTGCAGGAGCTTCTCCAGGAAGGCATTTCTAGAAGTTTAATTCTGAGGTTTTTTTAGAAGTAGGTATTTTAATAATAGTTTTACCAGCTTTGTCAGCATTGTTAACAGAAGTGCAGATTCCAATACCTGTGCTTGCCACTGAAGGAAACAATCGTCCCTCTTCCTTCCCTTTCTGAGGAATCTAGAGGTGTTCTGAGGAGAGGGGTGGTTCACACAGTTAAGAGAAGGTGCAGGTCTCTTCAGCCACGCAGGTCTTAGGGCAGGCAGAGAATTTCTGTGAGTTGTGGGTTTGGCAGAAGAGGAGTTGCTTTTCAGGAGAGAACTGCATGGCGTGGATTATTTTCAATATTGGAAAAACTGAGATGCAAAAAAGGCAGAACAACAACACATTTGCCTCGTAGCATCAGTCAGTAGCATCACTGTACACACCTCCACAAATGACACTGAGGAGATGGATCTCGTGTGCGTTTTGCTGAAATGAGTCTCTTTAGTGTGATGGGAAACTATTTATTACTTACCTCAGAGTGTTACAGCTTGGATTCATTTGGGAAATCTAAAACTCCGGTATGTTTTTCGTGCCTGTTTTCATACTAGGCAGTTGCTAAAATGGTCCAGCAGTGCTGCACTTACGTTGAAGAAATCACAGACTTACCAGTCAAACTGCGCTTGATCGACACGTTGCGTATGGTCACAGAAGGAAAAGTAAGATTTTTTTTTTTTTTTTAAGACTCAGTGGCTAAAAGGTAGAATAAAAATCTTCACCTTCTTTAAAAGCGTAGTTTCTTAGCATTATTTTTATAACCTTGTGCAAGTAAGAACAAAAGTAATTTTAAAATTAACCTGAGAAGCCAAATAGTTTATTTCCTTCTAAAAGACTGCAGATATTTTCAACATTTAAATCATGTGCTGAAACACTGGTTGTGTTCCTATGATGTAGGTATCTGGATGTATTATTAAGGTAGTTAGTAAGACATTTCAAAATTCTAAAATACCATTTACTTTTCCCTTTTAAAAATGTTATGTATTTGAATTTGTTAGAGAAACGGGCAGGTTCAGTTTAATTTCTCCTGCACATAGCAAGGTGTTACGTGGAGTTATGGTAACCAGAATGTGCTACCAAAGCATTGTGCCAGTGAGTTACTTATATTGTGTTCCTTTTGCTTTAAGAAAAGAAAGAATTCTGAATTAAGGCAAATTTGTGTCCATGTTACGACTTCTGTCTGTTAGTCAAAATTGTTAGTAATCAAGTCGTGTTGATTAATGGCTGGTTAGGAGTTAGTGAAATAATTCAAAGGGTAGTACTTAGTACACATGAACCATTAAAGTGTAACTTCCTACCTGTTTCAATATATTGCAGCAGACAAAATATGTAATACTTTATTTAAACACCTTTTCTGTTTGCTCAAAGAGCCATAGGTCAGTGTAGACATTATTTTATAGATTAATTTGGTCCAGAGAATTTGGCGTGTCAGTTATCGATTGTATTCCATCAGGATATCCAGTGAATTCCATCGTTCCCCCACTGGCACTGGGGATAGTGCCAGTGTGGCGCATGGATACACAACAAATGAAGCGGTTGTTTGATGGCAGCATCGCGTGTATTTCCCAGGGGTTGCAGTTTCAGAGTTTGCACTCCTCATTAGAAAATTCCAACGTTTAAACTCTTCCTTGTGCCCTCAGATATACGTGGAAATCGAGCGCGCCCGCCTGACAAAGACCCTGGCGACAATAAAGGAACAGAACGGGGAGGTGAAAGAGGCTGCCTCGATCCTGCAGGAGTTGCAGGTAACTCCTTGGAACTCAGAATTGCATCAGTGATAGCAATTAATTCTGACTGTTCTGAGGTTGTTCAGAATTTGCAGAAATGCCTGGAATGAGGTGAACTGTTACTACTGAAAGTGCAGTTCAGCTTTAACTGCTTTTGTTAATCTCATGGTTGGGTTACACAGAATATTTTCCACTTGGAGAGTAGATTTCAGTTCTCTGCCTCGTGCATTGAATTCAGTATTGGTGGATTCTTTAGTGTAAGTGGGGGTGATAATGAAAACCTTTATTCCATTTTCACTTTAGCTTTTTTCTGTTATTTTTTTTTGTTTTGGTGTGTTCCCCCTCCAGACAACCTCCCACTCTTCTGGCACAGTTAAGGCCTCACTTGATTTGCCTTTGACAACATTAAGTAGCTCCGTTTTCATTTCAGGTGGAAACCTACGGTTCAATGGAAAAGAAGGAGCGTGTAGAATTTATCTTGGAGCAGATGAGACTCTGCCTAGCTGTAAAAGACTATATTCGGACTCAAATTATCAGCAAAAAAATTAATACAAAATTTTTCCAAGAAGAAAACACAGAAGTAAGTCACTGGAGGATTTTTCACTCTTTCTCCCTCCACCCAAATTTTAATCTGACTTACCTCTCTTCAGGTCCAAGTGTATTTAAATCCCTCTGTTGAATTTCATTTTCCTGTCATGGAGCTGTATTAATTAGACTTTTTGATACTGTTTCAGAAACTAAAGTTGAAATACTACAACTTGATGATCCAGCTGGATCAACATGAAGGCTCCTACCTCTCCATCTGTAAGCACTACAGAGCCATTTATGACACTCCCTGTATCCAGGCTGAAAGTGAAAAGTGGCAACAGGTAAAAAAACTTCACATGCAAAACTCTGTATTTCCATGTGACAAATACCCATTTCTCACCACATCAATGTACAGCGGGTGAAAGAGCTCACTGGTCTGTTTTTATTTAAATGGCTGTATTAACAAACTGTTTAGTTGAAAACAGATATGATAAAGCTGAATTCAGAAGAATGTAACCAACATCTTCACTCTATTATCTTTGAAATTGAGAATGTCTCATACAAGCGTAGAGATCACAAACAGCTGTGCAAGTGTGGTCTCAGGGGTGATGTTGTGTGTGCAGTACAGATGTCACGTTTGAAAAGATTTTTTTCTTCATATATTTATTTGAAATACAAGAATTTTGGTTAACCTTTGTCTATTTAAATGTATCACTTCTGCAAGATGACATCAATTTCACCTTGATTTCTTAATAGACTGAGCTTAAATCTTTTACGTGTTAAACTCTAAGGTCTGTAGTCAGTGTTGGGAATTCCTCTGTTTTAATTGTGGGAAAAACCCACGTTCTTTCCTCTTAAACAGGCACTGAAGAGCGTTGTTCTCTATGTTATTCTTTCACCTTACGACAATGAACAGTCTGATTTGGTGCACAGAATTAGTAGTGACAAAAAACTAGAAGAAATCCCCAAGTATAAGTAAGTATCCTTGCTAATAGCCAATTCTTAGAATAAAATGTGTCTCTAACAGGGCAGGGGAAATCTCTTTATGCTGAGTGTGCCGTAACTCTGAGTTTAGTGCTGGATAATACTGCAAAAATGTCATGATTGTTCTGTGTGAAAATAAACGTCTCTCGTAAGAGAAAGATCTTCATTAGAAAAACAGTCTGACTTGAGCTGCCCTCATTATTTATGGTAATAAGAATAAAACATTTAAAATGATGCCTTTGATCTATTTTAAGTATGAACCAGGCCTTATTAATACAGGATTGTAATCCAACTGTACTAAACCATTTAGAGACCTCCTAAAACTATTTACCACCATGGAGCTGATGAGGTGGAGTGCCCTAGTTGAAGAATACGGGAAGGAGTTGAGAGAAGGATCCCTTGACAGTCCTGCAACAGATGTTTTTGGCTGTACAGAGGAAGGTGAAAAGAGATGGAAAGATTTAAAGAACAGAGTTGTGGAACACGTAAGTATCAGTGTCTGTAGGCAGTAGCTCAGTGCCTCAGCTAAAAATGCTTTTTCCTTGCCGTATTTTAATCACAAAAAATACAAATAAGTAGCTAATAAGGCAGGAGATAAGGTGTCTTTCCTGTTGTGTTGTATTTCGAGATTTTGTTTGCTTGTGTATCTTTATGATACATTTGGCACAGTTGCCACCAAAAAGAGCATCTTGCACTCAAATGAGATTTAGCATTCACATTTCAATAATGTGAATTATGTGAAATTTCAATCTGAAAGTCGTGCTTTATTATTTTTATATTTATATATTAAAAACATAATTGGTTGATTTCTTTTCTAAATAATTTGTCTTGTGGAGGCTTTCATGCCTTCCACCGGCGAGAGAGCTGTTTGCTCACAACCCCTCTGTCCCCCATGCTGGACTGCCATTAGAGGGCTGCGGTTCCTAATCTGCTTTTAACACGGACTTTTATATTTTTGCAGCCTGCTTCAATTATTTTTTGCACATAACCCTCTACTCTGAACACTTTTATTCCAGAATATTAGAATAATGGCTAAATATTATACCAGAATTACAATGAAGAGAATGGCACAGCTCCTGGATCTGTCCGTTGATGTAAGTTTTCCTTTGCTTATCCTTCTTTGATAAGTGGGGTGTGCGTGTGTTTGTGGCAGAGAGGTGAGTATTCAGCAGAGTAATGTTCTTGTTTGATTTAATTTTCTGCCTTTATGGGAGTTAGAAAACCATTCCTGAAACATTAAACTCAGTTTCATGATGCACATGCCCATAAGGCAAAAGCTGCTCTTAGAAGTTCATTTATGTTCAAGGCCTCGTGTAACTGCTGGAGCTTCTCGTCTGGTTTTTCGGTGTTAAAAAGTTCTTCTCAGTGAGCAATAAAAACCAGCTGAGGAGAGGGTCCTTCTCCTGTAAATGTCCCTGGTCGTAGGTGGTGGCACTTTGGGAACATGGGGTGGAGGGCTCTTCCTGCCAGCCCCCTTTGTGTTTTCAAGAGCTTTCCAAGCAGAATGACACATCCTGGTGTTTTGAGTGCAAATGAAAAGCTTTACCCTTCTTTTCATGAAACCTGCTTTTCCCACAAACTCAGATATAACCCTTTTTTGACAGTGCTCAGTAATTCACTGGGATTTTCCTAAGCCTTGCTTGCCACACAACTTGCTCTGGTGTCTGTGTAGCCAAGTATTCCAAAGTGTAAAAGTCTGTTTGGGTAGTATATTAAACTTCTAATTTTATGAAAGATAATTAGATACAGGTCAATTCAAAACAAATACGTTTTGGTTTTTTTTTTTTTAACAGCTTGTGCTAGTACCTTGCATTGCCAGCATGTGTAATATTAAAGTACTGTGCGTTTTTTAAAGGACAATACTGTTACAGCTGTACCTGTGTGTAAAGAAAATCTTGTTCCTGGTGCTTTCCTGCTGTTCGGGAGGAATTTTGGTGTTTTGTAGGTCAAAATGCTGTTTTCTTGACGTGGTGCTGTTTGTCTTTACAGGAATCGGAGGAGTTCTTGTCTAACCTAGTAGTTAATAAGACCATCTTTGCTAAAGTAGACAGGCTGGCAGGAATTATCAATTTCCAGAGGCCTAAGGACCCAAACAATATACTCAATGACTGGTCTCACAAGCTCAACTCCCTCATGGCCCTAGTTAACAAAACCACACATCTCATTGCCAAAGAAGAGATGATCCATAACCTGCAGTAAGGTGCCTCAATAATCTCAGTGCTTTTAAAGAAGGCATTAAATCTTCATAATAGAGACTATTATTACAAGTGTGTATATGGTTTGTTTTCTCCCTGTCAAGCCTTCCTGGTCTAAAATTTAGAACATAATTCTGAAATTCCTGTTGACAATTAAGTTCCCTTGATTATTCATTCAGTTGTTAAATGTTTTTGCTACAATTGGTGAAAGAACAGAATAAAACTGTATTGCCTGTATAATAACAGTGTTGTGATTTCTTTTTTTCCATGTGTACCCTTATCTGTCTAACACATAATTCTGTGGTTATTTCATTACAGGACTGTTTTTGAGGCTGTGATTGAGAGGATATACTGTAAATAATAAAAACCTAGGGTTTTGCAAAGAGGTAACTTACAATGATAATACTGTAAAGTTATGTCAAGATACTCTTTGAACAAAATTCTGGATGTTTATACTTAAGAATAATGCTATTTCTTGTGATTTGGTATTACAGTTAGAATTTATTAATTAATTCTGATCTGCCAAAGCAGTCTATACATGAGTAAGTACCTAAGTGTTGTCACTATTTTTCCCTGTTTTGTTGTTACAGTTTGTATTGGCTACAATGGCAATTAACCAGTTAGCTGAGCTGGTGCTTTGAAGCTGCTGCTTCTCCTGAGTGTGTTACATCCTGAGCAGATAATGCCCTGTTATTTACTTTAACCTCCTTGTAGTGCAGGGAAGCTGTGGACTTTTCTCCCCTGGTCTGGGTTTTTAAGGAAGTAAAATAAAACAAATAGTGTAGTAAGAATCAATGGAACTTCTATTGAATTTGCTCTGGTTTGGAATAATTTTTAATGCTGGCAATAACTATTCTGTTCATAATTAATTAAGTAGAGACTCTAATTGTAAGTGATGCATTGAGATGTATGTAAATCCTGTCTCTTCACAAGCACACTGAACTTTGTTCAGACTAATGCACTTTTCATGTGAACGCACAGAAATTGGGAAACTCCAACCAGGGATTTTGAGTGAGGGGAGTCTGAAGGGACAGGCAAAGATGGAAGCTTGTAAACACTGATTTGCATTCGAAATGCAGACTTTGGACATATGGGAAACTTGGGAATGTAGTTTGGAAGGCTTGTAACTTCAAAGCCTCACCAATCCAGCTCACTGCATTTGAACAGCAAAATGGGAGCTGAACTATCCGTGAGGGAAGGAAGAGGAGCAAGCGTTCAGAATGCACAAAATGTTTACCATCCAACTTCCTAATTGTATTCCAATCCCAGTTGTTTAAAATTTTGTCGTGACCATGTCTAAGCATGGGATGTTCTGGCCAGTGGGAGGCTTTAGCAGCATGAGCAAAACTGGCAGCTGTCAGAACAATGGACAAAGGAGCTTAAAAACCAATATAACTTCTGTAAACTGAGGCAAGAGCTGTCAGAGAGGGGAACAATGGGTCATCAGGGGAAGTGGGAACTTGCCTCTCCCTCTTCTTATCATAAACATCTTCCATTTGCAATCTGGTCTGGAATCTTCAGCCCCGAGCATTTAAGACTCTGATGCTTCTACCAGATGAGATATGTTGGACCTGATTCCCCAGCCAACCCTCTTTTCCTTTTTATCCTAGAGTGGAATGTTTCAGTGGTTCCCTGGCTCTTCTTTCTGGGTTTCTTGCAGATTCTCCTCCCTCTCTGGCCTGGCTCTATCCCTCTCTGCTGCCTTTGGCTGCATTTAGAGCACGAGTTTGTTGGAGAGAGGGGGTGGTTTCTCTCCCCTCACAACCACCTTTTGCTGTCAGCTTTAGAAAGAACATGGAAAAGCTCTTGTCTTTCAACAGTTCAGGTATCTCCTAAAAGTCAGTTCAGAAGGATTATGAAGGTTCACTTTCATGGTCTGTATTCATGCCAAAGATCCACAATGATCAAGCTCTCTGCCTTTTGATCTGAAATAGATTTTTGTTCGCACTTGGAACGCCTTAATCTTGGTTTGGAACATAATGCCCAAGGCAGACTCCTCCCCTCCTTGTCCTCAGAGTGAGATTTTTGTGTTCTGAGCACTTGTTGCCAGAAGCAAGGATCCCTGAGGGTTTCCCTCCCCATACATCACAAAGTTAAAATAAAAGTCTTAAAACTCTGGAATTATTATAGGATAACTCCAAGTGAGTGGACAAGAATCTATTTAGCACTACCATTGATGAAAATGGAAGTGTATCTTGAGTCTGTCTGGAAAAGGTTGTCACATTCAGGTTGCTAGGGAAAAAGCTCTAAGTTTTTGGTGCCAGTTCATCTCAAGAATGCAGATATATGTCAGATATAACTTCTTCATGAGCAATTTAAAGGTCAGCATAAAGACATGCCAGCTTCTTTAAAAATTGCACAGAGACTGAAGATCTTTGATCTTGACAGTGTGGGATCAAACCATCACATTACTCCAACCTTTGTAGTTTCTAACTCCTCAGTGTACCCTCAACATCCCCTTGTTGCTGGTTGCTTCTCAACGCTCTCATTTTGTGGATCAAAGAAGGAAGGAATTAGTTTGAATATTACTTGCTCTAGAAATTACATGTGTTTAAGGAGTCCACGTTGAAATGTTACCCTTGGATAATTATGAAGTAAGATTAAAGTTGAGATCATCTGTTCATTAGAGGACTCTGGAGGAATTCCAGGGGAATTTTCATGCTGGAGAATCAAAACTTGCTACTCTTCAGCCTAATAACCAGACATTAATGGCTGCCTAGAAACAGTTTGCTTTATTGTTTAGTAAGACCAAGAATTACTGTTGCTATCTAACCCCAGGTCCACCACTGCCTTGTTTGTGGCAGAGGGTAAACCACTTAACTTCTGTTCCCTTCCCATGGTTGCTGCTTCTGAGGGAGTTCAAAAATTTATAAAGGTCCAGTGTGCTAAGACAATAAAAACATTGCTCCTGTTGCTGCAATCTGTCTGGCACGTCCATTGAGAAGGGCCTGCTGTTGTTTTCTTCCTCAGGGGTGAACGATCTGTTCAAGAATCCTGCTGGGATGTCGGGCTGCAGGGTCAGGGAGGCAATTCCCTGCTGAACGTATTCTATCATGTCCTTATTACTTTTACATGTTAATTGTAATGGTTTTTCCTGTATCTGGTTAGACATCACGAGTGGAGCTGATTGAAAATGGAGTTTTCTGTATTCACGAAATACCAGTTCCCAGAAATGGGAGGGAACTTAAGCATAGAATAGAAACTGATTTTCTGAATTTCCTGTGAAAGAGAGAAAGAAAGAAAGAAAGTAGCAGTGTAAGTTTCAAATAATTAGAATAGTTTTGTTTTGAAAGTGTAGAAACCAAGCTGTGGTTGTGTTTCCAAGTGTGCAGCTCATGGGTGAGCCAGGACCCCAGGGCTTTTGGCTACCAGCTCTCCATTAGCCCCGGAGCAAGTGAGGGTTTGAGCTCCCAACGCTGCCAGGATCCCTGCCACGCCTCTCAGCGCTCTGCTCAGATCTTGGCTTCATGGCAGGCAGCCTAGCAGCCCTGAGTGGCCCCAGGTTTTCAAACTCCTGCTTTTTGGCAAGGAGCCTGGATTCTCCAAGGAGCAGGGGCTGGCTCCTAGCTTCACAGGACAGGGGGAAGCCCTGTGAGCCGGCATCCTTTACAGAATTCTGACTGAGGAGTAGGGAGACAGGATGTGTCAGGGCTTCTGTGCAGGGATTCCTTGCAGACATGGTCCCTGGCAGGGTGGCCTTTCTAAACTTCCAGTAGGAAATTGCTCTTTCCAGATTTGAAAGATTTCAAAATCCTAGAAAATGCACAAGTGGAATTGAATTTGATATTGCTGCATTCATTGGAGCTTTTTTAAAAAATTTTACCATTATGAGTCCCTAGAAATACCACTGTTAGGCTTTTGAGGATCTGAATCCTGTTAAGTCTCACGATGCTGAGTGGGAATTCCTTGTTACTCTCTCGTGCTTCCCCGTTACGCCTTTGGTATTTCTTAAGCAACAGTGGATGTTGGAAATGTTTCCTCTCCCCCCAGACTCCATGTGACCCCGTGCCTGGTCTCTTTGGGCACAAGTCTAGCACTGTGAGCTCTCCTCTTGCCATGAAACCCCATTGGTGAGCATAACACACAGGATTCCAGGAACTGAGGAAGTCTGGACAATTGTGGAAATGCAAGGCAGTAGTCAGCAGGTAACACATCTGGGTCTGTGCCTCGCCCAGTGCTCAGTGACAGCCTGGCTTGTCAGCTCATCCTGCGGGCTTGTGAGTGATACGTTGGAGAGCAGAGGTTGGAAGGCAAAATTGCAGCTTCCACTGGGGTAATGCACATCAAGGAAAGAGAAAGATGTCTCATATGGATATATATGGAGTTCCTCCCACAGTAGTAGCTAACATAATAAGCTTATTTCATTAAATTGACCTTTAATACTGTGTTGAAACGTGTCAGTGAAAGCTACAAGAAGTCTCTTCCTTCCCAGGTAGTGTGTAACCAGTTCCTGGGCCATTCTCTGCCTCCTGAGATCTTAGAAGTGGCTCTGAACTCAAATTTAGTTTTTTTAGGCCCTTTGGATTTGGGATCTCATTCCTTAAGCCAGTTGCTATCTGATTCTCACTTTGCGCAGAATTTCCAAGGCGAATGAGCACTTGGAGCCCCAATTTGTTTTGGACTGACAGTCTTCATCTTTCTCTCTGGTAACAAAGACTGAAAGAGCTGGGAGGGGACACCACAAGGAGACAGCAGAGTTGTTCCAAGCCTTGCAGCTCAGTGGCAGGGCTTGAACAGGGCAGTGCTGGGCAGCCACCCCCAGCTCGGAGCTGCTGGCTCCCTCTCTGGCACATCCACTGAGGGTTTATGCAACACAGTTCACCAGTCCACAAAATAGACTAAAACCTCCTTCCTATGGAAGCTGAAAGGGTTAATTAAAGTGCTAAGATCATTAAAAGCAGTGGGTCCAAGGGCACAGGCTCCATGTTGTGTTCCAAACACGGGGATTCCCCTGCTGCCGTAGTCCTTCCCAGCTCCTTTCTGGGCTGTTCCTGCAGGGCAGAGCTGCCACCTTCTCGCAGCAGCTTCTGCCTCTTGGTATTTGCAATCTGGAACTTTAAATCAGCAGAGACACAGAGTGATAAGAATGGGGTCTGTCACTGAGCAGATCCTCCTGTAACTCAGTCACTGCCACACAATTTTTTTCTTAGCACATTATGAAAAAATACTGTCAGAACAAATGGACTCAAAAAAAGCTTATGTGAAAAATAAACCCAACTAAATTTCTGTCTTCTCCAAATGGAACTTCAGAGGATATATGTGTTTATATCTAAAAATATGCACGTAACGATAATTCTATCTTCCACCGCTTTGTCTAATTGTCATTTATTTTAAAGAAAACCTTTGCATTTTCTAACAGAAAAGAATTACCAGTAACATAAAGCTCACTAGGAACCAAACACAACGAGCCTCGAAATTAAAAGGACTAATTCCACTTCACCAAGACGGACTGAATGAGACACAGTTGGATCCTAAACGTGCTTTCAGCTTTATCTGATGCCTGTTCCTTGCACAGTGCCCATGCAAAACACAGGTCACAGCAGCAGGAAAGGTGCCAGGCTGGCAGCAGAGGTGCCCTGTGGCAAGTTCCCCAGGAGGCTTTTATCCTGAAATGGCATCTCCTGGGCTGCGGCTGGGACCACCCACAGTCTCCTCTGCGACAGCACAACTGTACTCCCAACTAGTTATGAAGCTGAATTAAAAAGCGGACTGATTTAAGACTGGGGCTGCAAATGCAAAGGATTTATTTAAATTTATTTCCTCTTGTATTTACATTTTTGCAAGGAGCTCTCTCTTTATAAATGCATTACTGATGAATATTGAAAACCGTCTTGGGCACAAGTATTTTCTTGCAGTGGCAATGCATCAGAGGCTTGGCTGGTGGTTATTCTTCAAAGAGTTACGAGGCATTAGACGTAAATTTAAATACAAATGTAAATACATTTTACAAGAAGATCTAATACTAAAATGATCTGGATCGTATTTCAATTAAAGGAGAAAAAAAAGTTTTTTTAAAAACACTGGAATCCTGTTTTGGTGATAAACTTTCCGAAGAACCTGAAGTAAATTTCTTTTCCCCAATTTCTTGTCCACTTTGCCCTAAAGCACAACAGCTTATGCAGAGCACAGGGCACCCCTCCACGGCAGCCGAGCGGTAACGCCTTGAAAGAGCCAGTCTGCAAAACAGCGTAGGTATTAAAACTGATTTCCAGAGTCTGAAAACACAGCTAACAGGGAAGATTACTCCGTGAAAATAAAACTGTTATGCAAAGCAGTTTCTGGGATGCATGAGCAGCCAGCAGCGCGGTACCAGCACAGCGGACGGGGTTGGAAATCGCGGGGACAGCGAGAGCTGCTCCAGCACCTGCGGCCGCCTCGGCACCCGGGCCCGGGCTCCCCCCGGCTTCTTTGAGGAAAAGAACTTTAAAAAAACGCCACAGAAAAATAATTTAAAAAAAAACCCAAACAACAAAAAAAAATCCAACTCACGCAGTAGAATAACCATGAGAAAAAGTAATTTCCATGCTTTTTTCAGAGGTGGGCTCCGTGCCGCCGCTCCGGCCGGCCTCCCGCCCGCCGGCACCGGCCCCGCCAGCGACCCTCGGGCTCCGCAGCTGCGCTCCGAGCCCAGGAAAGGGAGGGGAAAAAACAGTGAAAAAATTAAAAGAAAATAGAGAAACCTCCCCAAAGTTGCCGGTTTCCAGCGCGGGCGGCGCGGAGGCGGCCCCGGGCGCTGTTCCGTGAGGGGACAGCGGGTCCCGGACCCCATCCTCATGCCCATCCCCTGTGCCGGACCGCGACCCTGTCCCCATCGCCGTTCCGTCCCGGTGCTGGTCCCGACCCGGACCTCATTCCCATTGCCGTCCCCATCCCTATCCCATCGCCGTTCCCCTCTTTGCCCCGTCCGGTCCCGTCCCGTCCCCTCACTCCGCCGCCCTCCGCCTTCCGGGCCGGCGGCGGGCGGGGAGGGCCGGCCTTTCCCACAATGCTTTGTGGGACGTTGACAAGTGGATCCAAGATGGCGTAGAAAGTAATGACAGGTAAGTCGGGACTTCCCCGTCCGCCCCCGCGGGCACCGAGCGCGGCCCGCACCGNGAGGAGCGGCCCCGCGCCCGGCCGGGCCGAGGAGCCGGCCCGGAGAGCCGGGGATGCCTCGCACGAGCCGGGGGTGCTCCGGGGGGGATGCAGGGGGGGTGGGAGGCAGCTTTGTTTTTGTACCGGGCGGGGCGGCAGGGGACGGGAGAGACGGCCAGGAAATAACAATGGTGAAATGGAAGTGACAAAAACGGGCTAGGTAGGGTTTGTGGAGGGATGGAAAAATAAATTGGAAGAATTTAACAGCTGTTGTAAAATTACCCCCTCGGAGCGGTGGAAGGGTGGGCAGATGAGCTTATGTTTTTGTTTTCTGCAGGAAGCTTTGGCAGGGAGAGTGGAGTGAAGTTGGGAGGTTTAACGCAGGTCCTGAGAGCAGCTTTTATACCCTGGAACAGCTCTGAAAGTGAAAACAGGAGAGTTTCCACTGTCCACTGCAACACAGCCCTTCCAGCAGACACTTCTATGTATTTTTGGGGCAAATCCCCGGGCAGGAGGAGGATCTGTATTGCCCTTCCTGCGGGGGGCCAGGTCCTTTTGTTAATTTTCAAAGGAGTGCAGTTGTTTTGGCTCCAGCGATTTGTTAGGCAATTGTTGTTTGATTAGAGTAACATGATTAAACATATCAGTGATGGAAATTAAGAAATAACTGCAGGGAAACAGTTGCAAGGCTGCTTCCCAGTTAATGACAAAATGAGTAAGAGTTAACGAGGTAATAGGATTTTTGCATTACCAAAGGTACAGCGAGCTTGAGAGGAAGTTTTAAAAGACCACATTTCACATTTCATTGAAAAAATAAAACAATTCAATTGTGAGACAGAAAACCACCCTAAAAAATGAATATCGCAACTGACAGATTGAGTGTAGCACCATGTTGGGATGGTTTGGATTGTTGACATCATCTATTGTTGTTGTTCTTAATAAATAGTGTAACTGAAGCAAGGCAAAGGATGAAACACACCACCTGCCATTCTTTAAAAGACATGTTCCTTTATAAAAAATAAAAAAATAAGCAAGTGATACTTGGCAAGTTTGCATTATTTTCCAAGACTGATAAGTAGAACAGGGAGGCTTTAAAATAATGTGTGTTAAATTCAGTTCTTTCAGTACTTTTGAGCCATAGCGGGTTGTGAATGAAAACTCTCTTTTTTTGGTTTGGTTTTTTGTTTTTTTTTCAATGGCAAAACTTGTTTGATGGGGGCAGTCTGGGGTGCTGGGCAGGAGCTGATTTTGTACCTTCAGTTCAAACTTAGAGGAGGGGAAAGAGTGCAAGGGGCCACCGCATTCCCTCCACCTCCTTGGGGTGCAAACCCAGGGAATCAGACTTGGGTAGGCTTGGCTTTTGCAGCACAGAAATTGTGAGTGGCAGAAGCTGAGTTAAGCTTTTTTTTTTTTTGGTTGAACTTTAATTAGCAGAGCAGTTTTTCTCTATTGGTAAGTGAAGGAACATTTTATGTGTTATTACTGATAAATTGAGTTCTCTCTGTAATTCGTTCTGAAAGGAGAAATTACTTCTTTATTTCTCCTAGCTGAAATCACATTTCCTTTATCACTCTTCACCTCTGTGATTTTTTTTGGACTTCTGAAACGTACAGTGTGTATTTTCCCTCATTTAATTCATACACTGTGCCTTTTTAGGTGAGCCAGATGAATTTTTCTGTGGAAGAGGCTCGTTGTAGTCTTGGCTTGAAGACTTGAAGGGTTGTAAATAGCTGGTTTTGTTGGGTTTTTTTGTTTATTTTGGGATTTTTTTGGTTGCTTATTTGGGGGGTTGTTTTTACCTCTTCCCATCAGACTAAAACTTAAAGGGAGATGTGGAAGCAGCATCTTATCCTCTAATTTCTCCCAGTTCTGCTTCTTGATCTGTCATGGAGGATCCTTTTGCTTTGTGAGATCTCACTGGTTTCCAAGATGATCCTCCTGGGCTTTGGGATCAGTGTGAGTAGATCTGGTTGTAGAAGAAGGGCTGTGGTTTGGAGATAACTTCTGCCCAAGGGCTGGATTTGTAGAGAAATTCTCATCTCAAAAAATGTAAGTCAGAGTGTCTGGAAAGCTTGAAGAGGTGACATTCCCAGGTGGGTAAGGTACAGGTCTGGTGTTTGAGAGATGTGGACAGCCTGATGCAAATCACTTCACCTGTTTGTGCTTCCTTTGGAAGGATTTAAAATAGGAATAGTGAGTCTTACTGACTTGTGAGGAGTCCTGACGCCTGTGGATGGGAGAGCCCGTGTAGGAGCTGGGCAATAATACTACTGATGTTTTCCAACTCTGTTAATTTAATAGTCTGATGAAATATTTTCTCTATTGTTGGCAATTATTTTTGTTAGTAAAATCCCCTTTGCATTTACAGCTGGATATTCTTTCTGACTTTCAGTGTGTTGGTTTGTTTTTCTTTTTATTTGTTATTTGCTACCACCTTACCTTTGCTACTGAACATTATTCTGGGTGTTTTCATTTTAGTAATGGCAGAAACAACTGCAGGAGCAATTCAGGTTATTAAAGCCCTTGAATCTCTCACCTCACTGGCATCCCCTCCTGAGGTCAGCGGGACCTCACAGGTCTGGTAGCAGGAGTGAAATCTAAATTAGAAAAGTCTTTGGTAATAATTTCAATCCATTCCCTGTGTAACTGGGGAAAGTTGTGGGAGCTGGCTTGGGGAAGGAGAAGGAAGGATGGTGTCACGCTGCTCTGGCTCAGGGACAGAGTGCCTGGGCAGCTGGAATTCCCCTGCCTGGGGGATCAGTAGGCTGGGAGTCCTGGTGAGCCCCAGTCCTGTCCTGACGTTCCTCCTGGCACTGCTGCAGCTTTCTTCCTGGAAGGACGCAGATCCCCAGTGCTCCCCTCTCTGCAGCATTGCCAGTGGCTCATCATGGGGGAGAAAATTCCAAATTTTGTAATCCCGACCCTCCCTCCTGCTCGTATTGCAGCTGTTGGATCCTTTTTCACTTCTTGTGCTGAGATGCTGTGACAAAATCTCATTTTCTCTCCATGGTCCATGTATTTTTTTTCCCCATAAATGGAAAGATTGTGGGTTAGATTATCAGAACAAACAAGACCTTCCTTTTTCGTTCTTGTTTGTCTTGCTATCTCTTCCGTGGCCTTTGGCAGCAAGGCAGCACTTGTGTTTATATGTATCAATGACATATATTTAAAGACATGGTGCTTTATATGTTGGATTTCTTCCTCCTCTCAGTGCAAACTGCTGTGATTGCCGTTCTTTTTCGACAAGGAAGAGAGAATGTTTTAAAAGAGACTGGTTTTTCAAAAGTTTCCACCCAGCATTGGTATGGAATTAAAAAAAAATCTGGAGGAATGCTTGGTCTTCTGGAGACACTGACTGGGAAAATAAACATTTATTTTCCCCAAATGTTTTAGGGTGGGAGCAAATAACTCAACTTCATGGACGGGGAAATTTGGAGTCTGCAAGGTCAGAGACTGCTCCACAGGACCAGGCCAGCTTCTGGGGATTTCGTTATGGTGACACTGATATGTGACTCAGGTTCCTTATTCCAGAACAGTCCTGCTTACTGAGCTTTTCTCTTCACACGAATGTTTACGACATGAGCCTTCAAACAGAAGCAATCACTCATGTCTGAGACACACAGAAAAGTGAATGTTGCTGTAGGAAAAGTGATTGGGAATTTAAGCAGGGAGACTGTAATTACCCATGGGTGCAAATTCGTTTTTCTGTTGCATTTCTATTGCACTCCCAGTTGAAGTTAAAGGATACTTAATGCGGCTATAACGTAATACCCAAATATTCCTCTCTAATTTTATATGCAAATTCATTGTTGTAAATTAGAAATGGACTGGTTATTTTTCCAGTCTTTTCTCAGAGTCCTCCATAATACCAAATTACAGCCTCATTACCGGAAAGCCAGATAAGAAATCACAGATTTCAATCTTTTTCCTCCTTAAACGTAATTTTACTACACTGAGAGGTTCCATTTCGTGACTACAAAGTTTGAGTGGTGCTGTGGCCCCATCCTACTTCCGAATGAGTTGAGACTATCAGATTTTCTGAGTGGCGTGGAGTTTTTGTCAGATGTTGGAAGGCTTGAACCTTAGCAGGAAGGCAATTTAGAATGAATAGCACTGAACATTTTCCAAGGAGCAGTGGACACACAGTGCTGCTGAGCTGGTAGCGAGGAGTTTTGTGGGTGATGTGGTGTTTTGGAGGTGTGACTGTGAGCTCTTGAGCCATTTGGTGCTGTTAGTCCCGGGAAGTAACACTTGCGTGAAGAATGATGTGTCTGAGGCGGATGTTTTGAATCTTTGGCTTACGTGTGGTTTGGGGAAATAAGTTTCATGCTCTCTCCTGTTTGTAAGCAATAGCAAGGCTAGCGGTTCTCGGGGCTGCAGTGATGAAATATTGGAAGAAAAAGAACAGTAGGGTTGTGTTTGGTATGAAATGGTGAATGCTGGAGCGGCAGGAAGTGAAGGACAGAAATGTGAGCGCTGTGTGGACTCGTCTGAGCTGGTTTTATGGTAGTTAGGGTAAGTGTTACTTAGAAGTGATCTTTCAGTCTGTGAATTTCACAGTCTGGGTTTTCCCCCCCATAGTTATATATAGCAAAAATACTGTATTCATCAAAACACTAAAAATTACGGTGCTTAAATATGCTTAAAAGGTCTTTCATAGCCCTTCAGACCCCATTGGCAAGAGGGAAATCTGTAACATGAGCTGCTTTTGAGAATCTTGGTTGTTGGTAATGCAGCACGGGTGTTTAATTTGCTGGAAAATGTTTAGTGGTTCAGCAAAGCAAGGAGGTAACAAATCTTTGTGGACTTCACAAATGAAAAGGGTTTTGGCAGCATGTAAAATAATGCTTCTTCCCTATAGATCTTTTCATTTAATGTAAGGGAATCTGTATTTTTTTAAAGTGAAAATTTCATTTTATCCTGGGGTAATTTTGGGGGGACAGGGATGGGCAGTTGGTCTGTTCCCAAGTAAAGCTCCTTCATGGATCTCAACTAAATTCCCCATCGGCTGGGATTCCCGAATACTCTTGGACCAGCCACCATAGCAGCCTTGCATCTGCTCCTCTGCTATCTTGGGAGCCAGAATTTGTTGGATTTCTCTCATTATCTTCACAGGGAGGTCATTAAGCGGAATGTTTCTTGCATGTTTGGAATCTGTGCTAGCGCAGTGCTGTGGGTCTTTTATTCCGGTGATGTTTTTGATTATGGTTGTTTGTGCTAATGGTTTTGAGGTAACTGCGCTCTGGCCGTATCTTGAGCCACTCACACGTTTGGAATGGTGCAGGACATTTGTTTTGTCGTTTGAACTGACTGATACTACTTGGCTGTAGCTTTGTTTATATTTGTTTGGCTGGGCTAGACACCGCTCCTCTGCTTCCCAAGTTTTGTCAGGATTATGCCGGTAACCACAGCAGGATCGTTACTCATTCCTGCTGATGCAGTTCTTTGAGTGGGGTTTCAGATACGTGACTGAATCGCTAATGTTCCCTTCAAAAGGAGTGAGGAGGGTGAGTTCCACTGGGAAACGTGTTCTGGATACACGGTGTGGTGCTGCTGGTAGGGTTTGCTGCGAGGGGAGAGCTTGGGAATCCATGTTCTATTCTTGAAAGAGTCTAAAAATTGAACCTGTTGGTACTACCTTGGTCAGGCATTTGAGGAAACAGGGATGTTACAAAAGCATTATCCATATGCAGAAAGGGTAATTCAAATATAGAGTTAGAAGACAACTCCCCAAACTAGGCTTAGCTATATTATGCCGAACTGTTTGAAGCACGGTCATGTAAAAATGAATTTCAAAGGTTATTTACCACAAAGATAGCAGTTTTGAGAGGTGGAGGGTTAGTTATTGCTTTGAACTTCCAGAACTGCGCACAAAAATACCATGTACAGTTACATAATAGGCATGGTTTGGGGAAAGATGTGTTTTGAGGATCTGTGGGTGGCATGATTGTGTTATTAAATCTGTTACGGTAGGACCCTTTTGTGCTAAGCACTGTGTAAATGCGTAACAAAAAACTCAGTCACAGTATTATTCACTACTGTAATAAATTAAACTTCATTATAAAGCTACAAGGAAGGCTGAGATATATTGAAAGAAAATTTTCCTGTTTTGTGGCACAGTGTTCTGGCTCCTGGGCTCAGTTTGTGACCTGGGCAATGTACCTGATATTCAGCATGAAGATTTCTTACAATCTTTTATATTTTGAACAGATTGAAAGAGTGGTTCATATTTTGCATCTCAAACAGCAAGTGAACTTAGGGCTTTTATTTTTTTTTTTCCATTTGCCCAGCTGTAAAACTGTGGTAGATACCTGTAGCATCTGCACTTGCCCTGGGCATCAAAGCTGTGCTCTTCAGGTAGATCTGCTCCCAGGAGGGGGTTGCCTTGCAGCATCAGGTCATGTCAGGAGTGGAGAATGTTCTTGTGTGAAAGTGAAAGTTTGGCACTTGAGAAAAGACTGTTTTAGCATTGCTACAATATCTCGTTAAAAAGAGAAAATGAGGCTTGAACCACTGAGCTTTGGAGCTGCTGAGCTGCTGGGGGTGGGGAGGAGTATGCATGGGAATCCGCTGTGATAAATAATTTCCTAGTTTAAAAACACTTTTATTGCTGAAATCCAAATACAGCTGTATTAGATGAAGCTGTGAATTGAGCATGAGACTGAGAGTTAGGAACTGCTAATTTTGATTCTGTCTCTGAGACTGATTAAATTGGTGAATTTGGCAAGTGAACTATGGTCAAGTGCTCTCTGCAGACAGAGCTGCAGGAGTGGCAGGTTCGGTGAGCACTGGAAGACTTTGTGACGCGTTTTTGCATTGAAACTTCTGAAATATATTTGTAAATCTAGTGCTGCGTGTCCTGTGTTGAAAGGATGCTTGGGAATCTTCTTTGAGTCCCCTTTGTATTCCTTGGGAACAGAGTTTGGCACTTGCTTGGCGTTTTGGAAATGAGGTGACACATGTTTAGTCACATCGACACAGATGTGACTCTATCACAGAGCAGACATTTCTCAGAGAGGACTTCTGGCACTACCTTGTGACTCAGTGGAGATAATATTGGGAACTGCAGGACTGGGTAAGTCCTTAGGATGAGTGGTGTTCCTTTTTCAGTCAAGATTATTACCAAACACTAGTGCAGAGAGAGGAACAAGGCCGTGTTCTGTATTCAGGAGTTGAGAAGAGAGGTTCTGCCACAAGGAAGGTGTAGTTTGGAAAGCTGTGGGTTCTGATACTTAAACCAGCTTTTAGAACATGGATATTGTTCTGTAAAGTGTGTTGGAGGTTGAGTCCAGTAGGTTGGTGCTGCTCCATGGAGAGCTGGCTGGTCGTGCAGTGCTGATTCTCCCCTTTGTTTTTCTCTGGCAAATTTCATTAAGAGAAGCAAAGATTAAATTACTTTTCTAATGCATTTTTTTTAAAGTAAGTAATTGGTGATGTTGTTATGGGGATAAAACGGTAACCATGGGACAATATTTCAATTAAAATGCCCTCATCTTGGGTAAGTGTGAGGAGCTCTATTCTCAAAAAGCAGTGTGAACATAGAGGTCTGTGCAACACAAACTGCTGTTGTTAACCAGTTATTACGAAAGATTGTTTACGTAAAGATTTTCTATGAAGGAGCCAAAAACTTTAGGTGGGGCTGAAGCACCACCTATTATTATGTTACCTGGTGCTTACTATGACATATTCCTCATTTCACTTGGTTACTGCTTGCCAGATTTTAATTATTTGGGTTGAAATTTCCCATGGTAGGTGTCTTTCATAGTCTGACTTTTGGGCTGCTGTGGAGGAGAGAAAGGTTCTGCCGACATGATTCCATTTTTTCTAGAAATTGGGCAAAATATTTTCATGTGTTCATGATAAAATAGAAATAATCTAATGACCTATTTTGTGAAAAGTTGAGATGTTTATTTTATAAGGTTTCTGCCAAGGATGTACTTGTTATCAACCTCGTGAAAATCTTCTCAAGAGTTGGTCAAATCAGCATTAAGTACAAATGTAAAAGATAATCCCTGCAGTGAATATGCTTCAGCCTCAGCTAAACAGGATTTCTCTGTAATTTGAAGGCTCGGGCTCCTGCTTTCCTTCCTGGTGTGATTTTGGATAAAAACGAGAGCACAGAAGATTCCCTTTCTGTTCTCCTGATACCACGTTCCTCTTTCCTCCCAGCTCTACCTTCCTGCAGCACAGAGGAAGCAGTGACTGGATTTAAACAGAAGGTGCAAAATGCAGATTTTCACAGAATTATGTACAATAAACATAGGGATGGGGGTGGTTGAATGAGAAAGAGATTGAAAAATATTAATATTCGAAAGAAATAGAAAGGAGGCTGTGCAGTGTGGGTACATACGATGTATTTTATAATGCTAATACAGTTGTTTGTTGGAATACAGTTTTGCTGTCTGCATAAATTAGAAAGTCTTTCTGAAATGGAATAGGGAATAGCAAAAACGGAGAAGGCAAATCCTACTTAAGCCCCATCTTTGCTGCACTTCATTTTCCGTATTTCTGATGCTTTTCCCATGTTGTGATGTAGAGAAATGCTGGATATTCCCAAGTCACTCTGCAGACTCCGGGTGCTCTGCGTTGGTCATGTCCAAGGGCTGTACAGTACAGGCAGAGCATAAGAGGGAAAAATCACTTCTAGATCTCTTAATGTGAATTTAAGAAGTTTGTAGAAACTTTTGCCTTGTGTGTTCATATCTTAATTCTTTATAAAATGGGAATATTGTCAGAATGATGAAGGTATTTTCTTAATTCTTGTAAAGTGATCGATCGCAGTGTTATAGGCATTATTGAACAGTTAATGAAAACATTCAAATGCTGCCTTTAGAACAAGATTTGAGCAGCACGCAGTAAATAAGGCCTCAAACCCTGTGCTGAGGTATTCACTGGGTGTCCATTAAGCAGCAGCCTCTGTTCTGCCTGCTCATCCCACCAGGTAGCCCTTGGAAGATGTTCTGTGTGACTAACACCGTTAAAGGCTATATCATCATGATGCAGGCACACAGGAGGCCAGCGCAAGCTTGTACAGATGCTTCTGTCCTCACACAGCCCCAGAGTATCGAACTTTACAGCCCAGTATTCTGTGAAGTTCATGAGGCAGTATGTATATATAATATATATATATATATTTGCTTTGTGTAACTGGGAACCTTGTGTCTCCTGGCTGTGGGTGGCTTGCAGACAACACCAGCACACATCACGTTGATGCTGGGCTTTGACTTGCCAGGTATTTGGCTTAGTTTCATCAGGACAGGTAATGTTTTCAGGCAGCTGTGTGGAAAAGGATCGTTTTAAAGGCAGGATGTGAAGGTATTAGGGATGGGGTGGTTGCAAGTGCTGAGGCCGTGAGTTATTTCCAGATTTTGAGCCAAAGATAGCCAGTCTGTCCCTGTCTCAGTGTTGCTGCTGCTGGCTGCACAGATTGTCCTTTTGCTGCTATTTCCAAAACGAAAATAAAAGAGATTAGTAAAGGTAATAAAGCATTAATAAGCACTTAGTAGTCTGTACTGAAGTCATAACTGGCATGCAAAAAAATGCGACTTGTTACTGTCTGTGATGTATGTAAAGTGGTTTAAAGCCTGCAGAGGATCCAGATGCTGAAGGCATTTGCTCTTAATCTCAATTGCCTCTGTCCTTCTGTGAGTGATAAACCACCCACAGGCTCTCCTTCCTTTTTCAATAAACGTGCTGCTGTTTACTCTATCCTTCGAGTTTACAGGATCAGACTCAAAGCTCCGTTTATGTGGCTGGAGATCACTTGTCCTCCTAATTTATGGTGCTGTCTCTGAGTTTTCGTTGTGGAAGGACAGGTCGGGGCATCGTGAGCCTCTCCTCTCCCTTTTTCCCCTCCCCAAACAGGCATATCGTGTTCCTCAGAGGCCTTGGAGCAGAATTCTTGCTGCTGTTACGCTACAGAATAAAACCTTGAAATGCGCTTGCCTCGTTCTGTATGCTCCATTTCAGATTTAACATCATTTTTGGAATTGAAAGTAGGGTCATTTTGCCTGGAGTTGTACAACATTAGCCAAAGTAATTCAGTTATTTCAGAAAACTGATTAGATTGTCCTCTCTCAAGGGTGGAGGCTTTCGTGTTTGTTCTGTAAGGTGTGCAGTGCATTTCTGAGAAGTCCTTAACTGATTTACGGACTTCAGCCATAATTGCAATAAATGAGTGCATGAGATCTCTGCTGTTATATTTTTCTTAAAAGAAAAAAAAAAAGCCAAAAGCACCTTCCATGTAATTCTTTTTTGCACCCTGTGTCTGAGAGATGCACCATCCTTTTCCTCTCTGTTACATTGGTACAGTGCACTGTCATTATCCACTCTCGTTTTATTAAATGATTTTTGAGGCTGGGATTATTTATGATGTGCATGTCATGACACTAGGAGAATGCATTCTTTCTCTGTATGTGTCTGTCAGTCACTTCTGTATTTTGTGCAGCTCTATTTTATTCCATCCTGGAGGCTTGAATAAAGTGGTTTTGGGTTTTTATTTTGTTTTTTCGTCTCGAGGCAAAGATTGGGTTATTTTACCACAATAGGTAAGGACAATAAGTGGATATTTAATTTTATTTTACTGATCTAAAGGTATTTTAGTGGTATTTGGTAAAAATACAAAACCAATTGACATCTCGAGATACAAGCATGCCTTAAGAGGGGATCAAGAGATGCCAGAGCAGCTCTATAATATGATTCAACAGTGGCAGAAGTACTATTCCCTGTTTGAGTGTGTTGACTGACAAATTCATTTTGTTTGCAGAGTTTTGATGGTTGAATTCCAGTGGCCCATGATTTCTGACTATAATGTTGGCATGTTCACAGTACCTAACTTTTTAATTGTGTCATATATTCAATATATTAATTCTGATTAAACCCCAGATCTTTCCATACCTGTATAAACTAAAGTATCTTGTCCCTTTTTGCTTGATAATTTTGCATGAGAAGGAAACTATTAATTACAGGGAATAATACCAACTTTGTGACTTCCCAAATATTATGTGCATATATTATGGAAATAAATTTTTGAGGCCTTAATGTGTGAATTGGTACATCTCAGTTTACCAATAATGACTTTGAGAAGGGCATGGGATGTGTGCTGCTTGGGTCTGGAGTCTAAAAAGTTTGGAAACTCTGCTTTAGTGACACCTGGGGACCTTTGGATGGATCCTGGAGCAGTTAAGGTGATGAATGCAGCCCATGGCATTGACTGTTATGGGCAAGAAAAATAAATAAGACTTTTCTTTCACTGCTGAGTGACAGTTTGCTACAGCTCCTGTGTTGCTCTGACTTTGCAGTGTTCAGTGTTTTCTTGTTAGACTCTCTCATGGCCATGACTTGTTTTCTCTCTATTATCTATGTTTTCCTAAATTGTATCTGTGTTTACGAATTCCGGTATACCGGATGGAGAAATATGATTGACAAATACTTTGACCAAGTGGATTATAGGAGGTGGTGATTTCTACCTCCAATCCACGGTGATGTGTGAAAACATATAAATAAAGTCGGAGGGCTCTGCCCTCTCTCTTCCTACTCTCTCTCCTGCTGCGTCTGTGTGTGTTCTTGTGTGGCTCTCCTTCAGGCCCTCGGCCTGGCGGGCCTGCCTAAGGAGTGCCATACTCCTGATGGTAAATGGCAGCGCTTGGCAGTAATTGATGGGGTAACTGATGTCTTGGTATCAATAAGAGGCTGAGTTATAACTTAACCTTTCCCTGGCTCCGTTTCCTGTCTTGTTACACATTTTTCATGGAACCTGCAGCATCTTCCAGACCCTTCAGACTTCTGGGAAATTCAGTTCCAATTGACTTGAAGCTCAGAAGTTACTGAGGAAGGACAGAGCACCCAACCTCATAAATAAATCTAGTAGGTCTCTTCTTGCTCTTAAAAGGAATTGTTGGGAAGTTCTGATAAACCAGCTGTCTTTTCTTGAGTATTGTCCGAATTTAGTACATGTTTAAAACTTCTGCCCAGTTTGGTGGCCAGCCTTTCCTGGCTGTGAGATGGGCTCAAAAATCCCAAAGGGCTGGGAAACTGAGTGCTTGCATTTCTGTAGAGAGGGATGGGCTGAGTGGAGTTCCCGCCTGGCTCTCTCGGCGCCGGCTCGGCCGCAGTAGGCACTGGAAGGGCAAATCCATCTCCTGCTCTCCCTGCCCTGCTCGCAGGAGGACGCGGCTGAATGGCTTTGGCAAGGAATATTTTGTGCTTCTTAGCAGAACTGTTTGAAGGGTTATGGATTGTAATGGGAGGCAGCTGGAGAGGCTCTTGCCCTGCGTGTTCCCCATGGCAATGGGTCTCATTCATTTGCTTCACTCTGCGATTCCCAGGATGTGGCTCTTGAAGTAAATTCAATTGACAGTAAATCCCTACCAGTCTCTCTGTAGGACTGCAAGTTGAACATCATTGCTTTAGCATAAATCTTTACAAGAGATGTTAATGTTTGGTTAAAATATGCAAATATTTACTGACTTGTCTACTGTTTGTCAGCTTGGCATGCGAGACCTTGGATCTGATCCTTCTGTCTTGGCAGACATTGGGAATTTTGCCAGTAACATTAATAGGAACAGCATTGTGCCCTCTAATCTGTTTGTTTATGAAGTACAGCGAGAGTTATCTGGCTAGATGCTTTACAGTGAATTGAAAAAGCATCTGTTTGAAATTTTTTTAGGAACCGTCGCATGCTTTAAGATATCATTATCTTAGTGTGTGGACCCCTTGATTCCATCGAACACATCAGGAAGCTGCGGAGCGTGGAAGTGCACAGTCAGGAGTTAAACTGCCGTGAAACACTAGAATTTCAGTTCATGATGTTCTCTCCTCCTACATCGATTTTAATTTGAAGTTGGACTCATCAGACGGTGGAGTAGTTCTTCGGAGCCTCCTGTGCACCAAGCAGGCGGAGTGTTTACTTGGAGCTGAGTGACTGTGTAGATCACGTTGTTTATCACTCTTCCTCCTCAAGCTGTCCCTCCTGCCTTTCCCAGCCCCCTCTGCAGTTCTGGAGGGGAAATGTGCAGCTTTCTTTGGAGGCTGGATTTTAGTTACTCTTCTCGTGTTTGTTTACAAAACCCCTTTGGCAAGAAGGTGGAATACTCATTAGGAATATTGAGCCTGAAAATCATTAGTTGTAGGGGAAAAAAAAAATAAATGGTCATGGTTAGTTGTAAAAACCACCAAGGTTTAAGTTACACCAGTTGGAACTCACCAGATCTTTGGAATAATATTTTGTGGAAGATCGGCTGAGTACAACTTGGCTTTCAAAGAAATATAAGTTCAGTAAGTTCTCTTCTGCTTAAGGGCAGGAGGTTTTTGAGGTACAAAGTATGATGATGCCAGATTATATATTTATATATACAATTTCTTAGCTATGTCCACCTATTTTAGCTATGCAACTGTAGATAGTGGGAATATGCCTGTTTACCGGTTCTTCAGTATTTTGAAGATGTATTAAACCTCACTATTAGGATAAATTATTTCTCAAAATTGAATTTGGAACTCTTTTGGCATATTCATTGAGAAAATGAATAATCCTGATGTTTGTTCTGTTACATGTTTAGTGTTTTAACTTCAGTTTTGCAGACAGAAGTGAAGCTCGTAAGTAATTTGCTCAGTTTTGCAAAGAGAGTTGGGAATATAGCACAGACCTTGTGACATTTCAGCTTTCAATTCTAACCTGTAATAAATTCTACTCTTGGAGTGAATATAGCAATTCCAGTTTTATGCCTGAAACTGCTCTGAAATGATTTTAAATGTAGGTAAGCCAGGTACTTCAACAGACGAGATTTTAAGAGATGGTGATTGTAATTCGCATTCACAAGTCTCAGTTGCCGATTTAGGGTTCCAAAACTGGGAACAAGGGTTTCTGAAGTCAGCAGGAAAGGTCAGGTGTCTCCAAGGAACAGTCTAGAGCACCTGGGTTGGAGTTTGATGGCACAAATACCTAATAAATGTGCATGTTTGAGTCTGCATGTATAGGTGGGATTGAAATAAAATATGAGAGCCTGAGTGCATCATTTTCCATATGTTGTCCACTACTGTTTTTTTTTTTTTCTGTTATAATTAGATTTTTTTCCAAACAAATGGCTCTGCAGTGTCTTCTTATCTCTCACTGTGTGCCATGCACTGCGATTCTGGTGGGTTTTTTACACTCTGAAATATCCTTGGTGTGACTCAGGTTAGCCAGTAACCCAACAGCTTGGTCCTTGCTGCTCTTGCTTCCACTCAGCTTAATTCACAGGATTTTGCTCAGGGTCACTCTGAAGTGCTCTGGAGTTTTCACATTGACCACAGAAATTGTGTGGCCACGGCTGGGTGTGTAAAATGCAGCTTCTCAAACAGATGAGTTCTGTGTTTCTCCAACCAGCCAGGATAAGGCGGTGGATAAGGAACATCTTTGTGTTTTCCGTGGTGCCATGCTGGAGGAGAAGGGCTTTCCAGTGCCTGTCAGCTGTGCTGGCCAGGTCAGCTAGGATGGGATCTGTGTTTAATCAGCTCTTTGGGAATAAACACACAGAAGCTCTGCTCAGCCTTTTGGTCAAAGGAATTTTGGTTATATGTCAGCCAGGAAGTGAGGAAATCAAAAGTACAGCAGAGTTCATGGAGTCCTCTGTTTTCAGTCCCTTAGGAGGAAAACAGAATGTACATGAGAAAAACATCAATTAACTATTGTGTCACTGGGGAAGCAGATCCTAGGTTTGTGAAATACACAGTGGCCTAAAATGGTAGGGAAGTGGAAACCAGGGTAATTTTTAGTTGTATCTAGAAAGGATCCCTGCGTACACGGCTTAAGAATACCTAACATTTATGTAATTGGAAGTACGTGCTTAAGTGATCCAGCAGAATCTGTAACAGAATTACCTCATGAATGAGTTTACTCATACGTATGGAAATGCAAAACCTACTTGCCTGTTCCTGTTCTCTTTGAAAATGGGGACTTATTTTTAGCAGAAAAAGAAATATCTGGATGAATGAGGTAATATTTGCAAGGCTGTTATTAAGAAAGAGGCACATGCCGCAGATTTGTACCAGGATAACTGCAAAATATTCGTGCTTACGTTACTTTAGAGATGATTTTTTTTATTGTATATAAGAGATTTTTATATTAGTGTTATAAAAGGGAAGCTGGTTTAAATCTCGAAAAATCAATATTCCTTTATGTAATTATTTTGATACTGAATGGAAGTTTAAGAATAGAAGGAAAACACAGAACACTATGTTGTACAATATATGAAAAGACTTGTTTACATTTCTCCTGGATGTTGGCTTAGGCTTGTGTTAATGGGAGAAGTGGGATTATTTTTCTTATGAGGAAAATGCATTTATTTGACTCCCAGATTACATTCTTGAAGTTAGTTTGCCTTTTGTTGAAAATCTGAAAATACCAAGTGTAAAGGAAACTTTTAACAGTGAATTTTTAAAGTGGACTAAAAATAGTTATTTGAGGCAATTGTAATAGTTGATCTGTAATCACAGATATTGACAATATGCTGCTTGCTAAAAGCAAAAATGAGACTTAACTCTTTCAGTTACCAGAACCCATTTTTGTGAAGTCAGCTTGGAAGTACAGTGTCTCTAGGGATGTGTATCATGTATTTCAATATTCTGTCAACGAAGGGAGAATGCAGACAGGGATTATAGAAGTGCTTTGCTCTTCTGCTGGTGGCTCAGATGTGGATAACCATTTGTCTTAGTTTATTGGCAGATAAAGTCTGTCTGTCTATGCAGATTTTTGTTATAACTGTCTCAATCCCCCCCCAGTGTTTACTTTAAAAGTGTTTAAGAAGTTCTGCACGGAGGCGTTGGCGTGGCAGGGGTGTCTGGACTTTCTCGGCTGTAAATGCAGCTAAAGCAGCAGAAGGAAGAGACACGTGGTTGGTTTGTTGTTGACCCCTGGTCTCTCCTGTCCTTCCCTGTCCATCCCTGTGGTGCTTCACGCAGAGGAAGCTTCTCCTCCTCCCAGGGTAGGTGAGAAGTGCTTGGAGAGAAGGTGCCGTGGAGCACCTGGCTGCAGGCTCAGACAGCGCTTAGGGCATGAGCTGTGCTCCTTCCACAGCGAAGCTCCTGTTGCCAGTGAAAGCCTCTGCTTCACTCCATGCTGACTGGAAAATCGGAACCCCCTCCTTACATTCTTAAAATCAGTCGTGGGCTTTCAGTACCTTCTTGAATTAGAATGCAAACAGAGAGCTGGGAGTGATGGAGGAAAGCCTGGGAAGAAGTGAGTTAGTGAGAGGCTTGCTTTAGGAAATGTGGCTGGCATAGCACGAGGGGGATGTGATGCAGCACCTTGAGACGGGAATGGAAGTTGGTTGGCAAGTTGTCAGTGCCATTCCACAGCTAACCAACGTTTTATCGTCCCCTCTGCCCCCGCTCTAGGATTTCTGTCCCTGAGTCATGGCAGACAGAAGACCAGAGAAGGCATGTGAACAAGCATGTGAATCCCTTAAGCAGCAGGATTATGAAGTGGCAGTGAAGCATTGCACAGAGGCTCTCCTTTCCCTCAGCCAGTACCCCCCAGCTCACCTCCCGGAGCCCTGCCAGGCAGAACTCGACCGCATCAAAATCGAGACTCTTCTGTATAGAATTGCTTCCTTTTTACAACTTGTGAGTGTGACTCTTTACAGTATCTAGTGAACTGGGAAGAAAAGTCAAATATCTTGTATTGTCAAGATTTAAACACAACTCGGAATTTTTGGCGTGTTGCTTTGCCCACAGAATCCCTCTTGCTATAGCATCTGTGAGGCTTCTGTCTTGTAGCTCTCCCTGATCCGTTTATTTTTCAGGATTGGAACCTCTTAGTTGGGTCTCAGAGTTTTCTCAACAAATAGAGAAAAATACTTTAAATATTTAAAAAAAAATATATATTTCAGGAAGGCAACATTGCTGTGTTTAGGGGACATATGCTGAATTACATACCAAATTACCTTATCTTTAAAGAACATGAAATTAAACTTTCCGCAAATAAAAACACTCAAAACACAAAGTTAAGAAATGCCAGAATCTAGGTAGCTGGTTCATACCTGCTTAGCTCCATTTGCATAACCCTAAAATTAGTCTTTTAATGCTTAATCCCAGCTTTCCAGGGCTAGGCTAGAGCATATCTGGTGAAAGATGGAACTTTTAGACTCTGGCAGATATTTCGTGGAAAGGTGAAAATGGGTCTTGCAAATTGTAAATGCAAAGCAAGAGGTGTAACCCTGAGTTACAGGTGACCCCATTGCCAAAGTCATGTCCTTCCTTTAAAATATCAAGTTTTTAAAGGAAAGGACGTGACCGTGCTGAAGAATAAACCTTCAGCCTGCTTTTCCTTACCTCCCTGAAATGCTATTACAGATTTACAGCAGCCTTGCCCGCTCCAAATCTTCCTGTGTTGAGTAGCAGCAGTTCCAGCCCAGGTGCAAAAGTCTGGCCAAGTCACAGGACCTTGCTGGGCAGCTCTCAGACAAATCCTGCCCATCTGATTAGGGAGTGTTTTTAAGAATTCTTTAAATAAACAGCTGGATTGGACTATTCGGTGTGCAAAACAAGAACTGGGAAACCTCTGAAATGAAGAAGTGGCCTGTCTTAGGGCTCCTCAGGGGAAGAGGTTCACAAATCAGTGAGGTTGGTTTTTCTCGCAGAAGTTGTGTTACCACAGACTTGACCTCTCAGAATTATTTACTTAAGCCAATGTGCAGATTGGTGCTTGGAGTGTTTAATACATTTCTGACATCACCCTTTGAAAATCCTCTGAGGCACCTGTCTGGATGTCCATCAGAGTGATACTGCAGTAAGTCTGCAGGGGCTTTGGAAAAATACTGAAATCAAAACCTTCCTATTAAAGCCTTGAATTATATAGATATATAAAGTCTTAAAAGAGGAAAACAATCCAAATTTTCCTTTTTGTTTTACTAAGTAAAGTAATCTCTAAGATCATTACTGAAAAGACACGATAAAATAATATGCATATCTTAAAATTTTTGCAGAACCATATTAGTGCAAGTTTAAAAAAAACCCCAGTGTCTAGGAGGTTAAATTTTATATTTTCTCCTAGATGTTGTGAGCCACCCACAAACATACAAAACACACACCTTTGCCCATGCAGGCTCCTCTTTTAAAATGTCCACATGCTGAGAACTTGAGAAAAAGTCAGCATTTTAAGAATCAACTGAGAATTTGAGAAAAAGTCAGCATTCTAAGAATTAATTATATTATAATTGACATGTGACTTATGTTCTTTACATGTTCCACCCAGGAAAAGACAAGGTAATGGTTTCTAAAAAGTTTTAAAAAACTTGTAATTCAAGCATGTAGTTGTTTATGCTAACTGGAATAATGCTATTTTTAAACTTTTCATGTTTTACCTTTCAGAAAAAGTATGGGCAAGCAGATGAAGACTGTAGGCATGGTATGCTTATTTCTTTTTTTATTACATAGTGTTATGAATTGCAGTCAGTTGTCTGAATTTTTAAAACCGATGCCCATATTTGTTAGTTTGCTAACAGTGGTTTTTTTCCTATTTAAAATGATGTATCTGCTTTATAATACTTTTTCTGCTTTTTTTTTCTTTTTTTTTTTTCTTCCTTAAAGAGAGATCTCACTATTTTTCAGCTCTTACTCAAGTACCAGGACTCAAATACAAGTCTTTGGCACAGCGGTGCTGTTTGGCTAATGGTTATTTTAGCGCACAAATGTAGGAAGAGTTGATAATGTCAGGATTTTTACAAAGATAAAGACACAAAGACAGCTGATTGTTCCGCCTTTCTTCCGAGGGACATGGTGGATATTTTGGTTTGCATTTGGGACGTAGTTCAGAGAAAATCAAGGTGATGCACGTTTGTTAAAGCTTCCAAACGTGCCTGTGTCACATTGAAGTTGCCTTGTTCAGTTTGGGTGTTTTTGAAGGAATTAACCATCTTCTCTTACAAGCATCCTCTGTTGTTCACCTGTAATGCAAATTATTCAGAATTCACTGAGAACTCACTTAGTTTGGAAAGTGTTGGCACAGAGTTTATCAGTTAGATTTGGAAAGAAGAGGTGGGTAGATCCCTTTTCTTGGTTTTAATTCTTTAATTCTTTAACTCCTCCTGAATGTTACAGGAAGTTTTTTCAGGTAACAGTTTTGTTACACAGGCTGTGATCTGCTCTTCTGACATTCCTGTGTGATAATCTTTAAACTGTTCCTTTCTGGGTTTGTGGGTTTTACATTGTTTTGGGTTGTTTTTAATGTGTTTGTCTTCCCTGATAGTCAGGTCATAGTTTGGGGAATTTGTGGGGCTCTGCAGCCTGCTTGTAAGGGTCCATAAAAATTGCCTAAGAAAAAGAAACTTGCTTTCTGTAGGTGTAAAATTAAAATTTAATAACTTAAAAAATTCTGAATGTCGCTTAATCAGTACCATTCTTAAAATAGTCTGAAATTAAAAAAAATTATTTTTGCCTTATTGATGTATGCTAGAGGGGTGCACTATTCTGACTAACCTCAGAGTTGTCTTTCATGATGGCAAATAAAAGCGAGAGACATATGGGAAGCTGAATGATGGTTAAAGGAGGTGGGAGGGAGAACGCTGCTGTTAATGAGCAGTGTTCTCATTGATGAGCTCTGATGGGTTTGTCAGAGGGGACAGGGGTGACATTCGTGTGTGGAGCTTCTCCTTGGTGTGTGTGTCAGTCATCAGTATCTCACAGGAACTGTCATGGTAACTGCTCGTCATCCCTCCCTGGACAGGCAGAGGAGTGGGTGGAATAGGACCACTGATCTTATCTTCTTTTTTAAAATTAAGTAGGAGAAACAGCCTTTAAATGTACATTAGTTAACAAAGAAATAGCACCCAGATGAATGTTAATTGCCTTCATTCATGCCAGCATATTCTGCACATATTTTTTTCCAGATCTAAAACTGAGGACATTTTTGAACTTACTAATGCCATATTTATGTATGTATCTAAAATGTTGTGTATGTGTTTGTATGTATATACACACACATAGACACACATACCAATTTAATGAATATACGAGTGAGTGATTTGGTTGTGGTTCTCCATGATGTTTGATTATCAGTTGTAGCCCAGCAGTTGACAGTCAGAGTATCTGCATTTATCATCCCAGGAGGTTGTAGGTTTGGTTTTGTTTGAATTATTGTTGGGAAGACACAACCTTAGCATGGACTACTTGATACTCACACTCCTTGATACTCCCAGGCTTTTTATAATGGGCAGAGCTTTATTCAAGCTGCTCTTCTGCCTTTTGACAAGACTTGACATATTGCACGGCTCTGATGGTTTTACCTGAACCTGGATGATCAGGGTATTTTGGAATAGCTGGAGAAATACGTGTTCTTTGTAGTGTGGTGCTTGCAGTGTTACAAGGAATGATGATAACTTAAAATCTGTGAAATTACGCCACAAATCTTTCCCAAAAGATACTGGTTAATGTGTTGCAACTTTTTATGTGCAACCGTATGTTTTAGCTTGGTGATACTACGCAGATAGCGATATGAAATGTCATAATTGGAGATTAAACCCTTGAGATTAAAATAGCAAACTGTCAGACATGTTAGAGCTATTTTTGGTGCTTCTGCTTCTGATTTGGGAAGTAAGTTCTATTTTTGGCTATGCGGTCAGTACTGTCAGGGTGGTGAACTCAGACTGATCTTTGAGGCACTTCATAATAAAGGGTTTAGTTACCATTGCAGTTTGAAGAGATGCCGAGTTGTTGTTATTTAAATGTTTTGTGGGACTGTTTATTTATTGAGTCTTTCATGCAATTTCTGTTAACGACGTGAACGTCTGCTGAGCGAGGAGTTTTGATTTATTACTCTAAAATGTAATCCTGAAGTTGTGGTGAATGTGAAATTCCTGTTAGCGCTAAGAGGGGCTGTTTGCATCTGCATGAGTAGCAGTATAAACACAGATGTTGATGTTGCCTGCAAATAACAGTTATTTTATAATTCCTTAATTTTAAACAACTGTCCAGCCTTCTTTTCAATTCACACGCTTAGCTCGCTAAGCTTTTTTAGTCACTCTGGCATTGCGTGTTCTGGACAGGTAATGTGTGTGATTAAGTGTTGTTCCAGCTTGTCTGAAGCACGTCTGTATCGTGAAATAAATCCTGTCCCTGCTGGAAGGGTTCAGGAGGGTGCCTGGCTGGCACTGCTCGCTGCTGATCCCGTGCTAGGAACTTCGGAAAGTTTTCTGTTGCAGGGAGCCCGTAAATTTGTGGGCTCAGACAATCGTTCCTATATGCCACACTTTGCAGCATAAGTGAATAAAAGCCCTTTGAAAGGAGCAGGAATTGCCCACGAGGAGGTTGGCTATTTTTGGAAACGACAGGGCATGTGTTTTGTGAGCATGAATGGATCTTCCTGAGCATGTTTGTGTTACTGAGAGGTTGTTGGTTGCTGTTTCTTTTTTACCCTTTCTGTGAGAGGAGGTCCTTTGTGTCTGTGTCAGATATTTGAATTTACCCTTCCCATATTTAATTCATGTCTATTTTAGCATGTAAACACGACAACCTTTTTTGAGCTCATGTGCAGCATTTATTGGCTGGTGGGAGACAAGTTTCCAGTTAATATTAGACAACAGCACATGATCCTTAATTTACCTCCGAGAAGCCATGGATTCAGCCTGAGCTTCAGACTTTGTTTTCTCGTTAAGGGTGAAGGAAAACTGTGAAATGACTGCAATGTGTGCTGTGCTGAGGGTAATAGTGGCTGATTTGTGTTGCAGTGCTGGGAGAGGGGCTGGCCAAGGGCGATGGATCTCTCCGGGCAGTGCTCTGCTGCATGCATCTCAAAGGGAAGCTGCAAATTGTGTCTAATGTTCTTTCCAAATCACTGATGGGGGAATCACTGGTAAGTGGGTTTGCCGCAATCGACACGATTTTTAAAAGCACTTTTGTTATTTCCTTCTTTTAAAAAAATCTGTTTAATAACAAACTTGCGAACATATGTTTCCCTGGCAGGTTGCAACAAAAATGATTTGTGTGGAAAAGATAAATACATGGGCACACATATGTCATCAGGATGCCAGGTTGTTGCAAAACCAGTGTGTCAGAGTTGTTAGCATTTTGAAAAGTTTTTTCCTTGTTGGCCCTGAGTCCTCAGGGAATGTAAAACAAATTTGCATATTTGTGTGATTGATGAGAATGATACAAATCTCAAACTTTTGCTTGCTTATTCTAAATTGTACCTGACTCCATTTTGTATGGGTTTCATGAATTCAATCCATTAAAGCAGAAAAAATATTGATTGGACTTTCCAATAACTGGCCTATGATAAATTGTAAGCATAAAAAGCTTTTCATGAAAAGAAAAAAAAGCTTTGCATTTCAGGATGAAGGTTTGAGTTCAGAGCTTCTGTTTTATTCTTGAACTGTTAAAACTTGTAAAGGTGCTTTCAACCCCAGACATGTAAGTCACTTCTGACTTACGACTGCTCATATGGGGCAAATTAGGGACATATGTAAATCCCTAAAGAACAGTGTCCTTTTAATTTCTGGAATCTCGATTAAATAGACAATTCATCAGCATGAGCTGCTGGTTTTAATTAATCCAGGAACATGGTCACAGTTTGGCCAGACTGAGGGGAAGGTGTGACATCAGAAACCTGCAGGAGAACCTCTTACCTGGAACCTGTCTCCTGTGCCTTGGTGCCCGATGGAATCGGGGGCTTGTTTTTGAGAGTTCTGTTTGTCTGTCTGGGCTGTATCCTGAATTCCCTTCCCCCTGGCCATTGGCTATTTTTACATAAAGAAAGGGTTTTTTTTTTTTTTCCCTTGTTTAGCTGTTTTCTCATGAAAAAATGTTTCATTGAAAAATTCCTGGTGAGGTTGAAGGAAACTTGCCTTCGGGAAAAATTAGTAAAATAGCCTTATTGCAGGGAATGTGGAGTGCCCTTGTTTTGAGCTGTTGTTGTGCAAATAAAGGTACCTTTGTGTAGAGTTCCAGAGTGTCATCCCAAAGCAGCGTTTGGGAGGTTTTTACAAGCTTTAGGTTGTTAGACACAGTTGTTTTCAGCAGGAATATTAAAATCAGCAGCTGATTTACTGACTCGTGCCATTGTCTGAAAGAAGAAGTGAAACAAAGTTTTGGAATGAATTTATGGAAGGGTTGGAATCCATCCAGTTTCCTCCCCAGTGGTTTAAGAGAATGATTCTTGGTAACATTTTTTTTTTTGCTCTAGTACATTTAAGCTCAACAAGTTCCATTTTCAGCCATCTGCTGAAAAAGTGAAAAATCATTTTGGAGAAAGCCTAAGTGTGAGGATTGTTAAGTGTGTAAGTTTTCAGCAAAGAATAATTTCTGCTTCGCAGCAGCACAGTCAGAACATGGAGGAGTCTCACAAATGTAGTAGCACTTAATTAAATTTCTGCAAGAGATTATTGAAATAAACCCCACAGGTCTGGGTTCCTTTAATCAAAGTTTTGACTTACAAGAGTGTGAAATTGCTACAAATACCTATGTATTTCACATAAATTCAATTCTGAAAGATTTTTACTCAGTTGTACTTGACTGTGCAGTTAGTTATATGGCTAATCTTTACTTTTGAGTGAAAACTCCAAAAATTACACAGTCTACATCAGAGCAGGAAGCGTTGTGGAGCTGCAGAAATAGTGATCTGTAAAGTAGATCCTTATAAAGAAATGAATCCATCAGTGGAAGATTGTTAAATTAATTCTTCAGAGCTGAAGTGCTGCAGTAACCATGGTGTATTTTTTTCCTCATGTGCTGCTTTCCTGAATTGTCCTGCACTGATACTTGCTGCAGGTCTAGTGCTGTTTTTGGCCAGCGTAGAATTCCCCTTTTCACCATAATATTTACTCAGTTTTATTTAGTGCCATTTAAAATTGGTGTTGTAAGTCAAACCCATTTTTCTTCTCTTGGCGTTGAGGGGGAACTGAACTTGGTTGCTGTGGTTTAAGGCATGTGAAGGTTTGCATGTTCAATAATTAATATTCTTTCTCCCCGCAGAACGGGATGGTAACTAAAGATCTGACACGGCTGAAAACACTTCTTGCTGAAACAGAGGTAATAATGAGGAGATTATTGGGAAATAATGAGCAGTACCTGGAGATGGCTGCTTTCCCTGTGTCCCAGGAGAGCCGGGCTCGCTGGGAGCAGGCTGGTTCAGACATTACTGTTTGTGCTGGTGCGTTGGTCTTCACCCAGCAGCCATTTCAGGAACTTTTCATCACAGTCTTGCAGGATGTATGAGAAAATAAAAAATGATGCTAATGGGTTGTTGATTCTCGAAGTAGCAAGTAGGAAGAATTCCAAGCATTTAGATCTGCATTATTTATTTATTTATTTATTTATTTATTCATTTATTTATTTATTTATTTATTTATTTATTGTGTTTTTGTCTGTTGGAAATCAGTCTGAAGTAATAAACATGATTTCAGATATAAATACCTTCTCAATCACTTTTTTAATTGTTTTTTTTTTTCTACTGGAGGTCAAACTCTCATGTCTGCTGATTAAATTGTCCCCTCTCTTTTTTTTCCTTATGCTTAATCATTTATTTGAGCTTTATTTTGGATGTAGATTGAAAGCTGAAATATTTACCAACGTAGTTTAGTTTTTGGTGTTTTAGGAATTCACTGCCGTCCACGTTAAGTTGATCACAGGGTGGAATCTGGTCTTGTAAAAATCTCTTAAAATTTTCTTCTAACCAATTGACTCGGTGTTCCTGTCAGAATCCCTGTTATCATCAGAATCCCTGTTATCAGCGGGGTTTGTGACTGGAAGTAATTTCAGCTTATGATTGATATTTTTGTAATAGTTGTTCTAAACCCCATTTTGACAGCAGTGCTTGTTGATGAAATTGTTTTGTGTTCCTTTATAACTGTGGGCTTTTTTATATAATTGTAGGCAGCTGGTAAAGTACCATCAGGATATCATGTAGAAGATTTAGAAGAAGGTATGTAACTCAATTTTAAAGCTACATAATTTCCTAGGGGGTAGACGTGGATCCAGCTGAACGCTCAGCGCTGCATTGCAGGCGAAAAGCCAAAAAGGGCTTGGCTGTGGCGATGAGCCCCAGTGCCTGAGGTGGAATTATCTCAGTGGTGGCTGAGTTTGGAGGCAGAAGTTTCTGTTCATTGAGCAGGGGCTGCTCGGAGCCTCCTCCGTTCTGCGGACGGTTTGAAAGTCGCCTTTGCCACCTTTGCTCTAAATGAGTTTATCAGGGGTTGTCAGTCAGTTTGGGGGGGTAATTGTGCGTGTGTTCAGATCCCCCTTGGGTTGGTTGGGTCCCTGAGCAGCTGCTGTGTGACCGAGGGCTGTGGGCCGTGGCAGTAACCGCGCTGTGTCTCGGCAGGGTCCCGCGACGGTTGGCACTTCCGTCCCCCTCCGCGGGGCGTCACGAGCAGTGAGGAGTACACCCTCTGCAAAAGGTAAACCTCTGCTTCGTGTTACCATCCCCAGGGGAGTGGCATGGTTCCTCTTCCCTTTACCTGCTGACACCGCCATTCAGAGGCCAGGAAGGTGAAGGTGCTTGTTAGAGCAGGAGCTGGCTGTTCACAGGTTTGTGGAAGGGTCACTTTATCCACTTTATTCAGTTTATGGAATGGAGTCACTTACTCAGTTTCCATATTACAGTGGTTTGAGGGGCATTTTTGCAGTGGCAGGTCAGCATCTGTCTTTGTTCCCTACTTTTTCAGCTTTGGCTGATTTCAGAGAGTGAGAAGCTCCCCAGGCAGCAGTGTGAGCACACTGGAGCACGGTGAGCTTATGGTGCTGCCTTCAGATGAACGGGCTTTGTCTTCAGATTAAAAAAAAAATAATCAGAATTTCCCTCAGATCTCGTAATTTCCCATTTGCATAAACTCAGATACACGGGGAAGATCCAATGGCTTAAACTGGTGTTTCTCCTTGTCTTTTCCAGTCGTCTGGTCAATATTGCCTGCACATTGTGTTGTTAATTGTCATTGCTTTGCATAAAGCTGTATTAATATGTGTGGGGAGGAACCATCATTATGCACTTGATTCTGCCATTTATGTAACTAATGCAAATTATTTTCAAAAGCTCTGACCTGCTTTTTAAATGACACGACTGAATTGCTGAATTTGAGCTACTTTTGGCATGATTTTCTAGAGATGCTAAATCTTGGCAAGTCTTCTTGACTCTTAAGCACGTCTGGTGCTTATTCAGCAATTTAAAAAAAGCAGATATTTACAGTTTTTAGCTTGTGGTGATCTTTTGTTGAGTAACATCTATCCCATGTTTCCAACCATTGCTCTGAAACATTTTTCCACTGAAGCTGAAATGAGCTTTATGCTCACTGTTAACCCTTGCAGTGAGAAATGTGCCTCGCTCAGCCAATCCCTCTGAACAGCATCATTCTGACCAGGGACTAAAGGTTTTAGTTCCTTGTAAGGAGGCAGTTGCAGGTACTGAATATGAATTTTTGAAGCTCTGGTTTATTTTTCCCCCGTGTGCCATAAAGCAGTAGGAGTGCAGCATATTTATTCTAGATAATGAAGCTATGGAATTGCAGGAGGTATTAAATAAGAAAGGAAGATTGAGGGGAAAAAATGTAAAAAATATGAACAATGGGATCTTGGAAAACCTGTATAACAGTGACAAATTTTAAAGTAATATGCTTTCCTGTTAAATAATGAAAAGGAAACCCGCTTGATGTTAAATCTGTTATGTAGGTTATAAGAACAGGTCAGCAGTTTTTTTATGCTTGCTCTCTGTTTACTTTAGGCCGTGAAAATCATGGTTGTACTTTAGCATTGTAATGCAGTGGTGAGTTGGAAAATTGACAGTAAAAATACTGAAACTGACTGCCAAGAAAAACATTTTAATTTCAAGTCTATTAAGAAACAAGGCTTGAGAAGGCCTTTAGTAACATGGTGTTATGTATCATGCTTATTTTGTTTGTAATTTGGGCATGCAAACTTGCAAATACATTTCTTAAGGAAAGTGTATGCTAAATCGAATTATCACCACTGCTGCAAGTGTGACCTAGATATGCAGGTACTTGTGCTGCAAGGTTTTCATGGCACAGGCAGGTGTGGCTTGGTTTTGTCTCATAGCTCAAAGTTCACAGTTTAATTCACATTATATAATACGTGTACTGTGGAAATAAAAAATACGATGTTTGCATAAACTTTTTATAGTCTCCTTTTGCGAAACAACCAAACAAAACAGTCTCCTGGCCTCATTTTATTCTGTGTATCCAACACTTTCTTGGTATCTTCAGAACTTAAGCCTCTCCCCGTTTCATTTTTATTTTGTCATCTATTTTTTAAGTGGTTCAGTTTTGAAGAACGACAGAGGTGCAGCTGCCTCGTGGTTTATAATTTTAATACAAAGGTAAATTATAAAATTAGTTCCCAAGTTATCCAGGCATTTGCCCAGACTTGCAGTAAATTCTGAGAACTAGAATGCTTCAGTTGTGTGCAGGCCTTTGGAGCAGCATTAATTCGATGCATCAGCACATGCCACTAAATGGAAAATGTGTTTCTTTGAGAAATTCTGAGTGTCTGCAAGAATAGATCCCTTCAGACTAACACACCCTTTCCAAAGAAGAGGATTAAACCTTTTCCTAGAGGTTTTTCTGTGTAGCTGTATTTAGTAGAAGGGACCATGTGATGTCACTGTTGCTCCAGGAGAAACTGCTGAATGAGTATTTATCAGCTAATAATGTAATCACTGGAAGAAATTATGCTACATCGTTCCTTTGCCCTTGATTAGCAGGGGGCTTTGTGCATATTAATACAGTGCCTAGTCATTCCAGGGATGCTCTGTGATCTCCTTGTGTTAATTGCTGCACAAACACTTGATTCTGTTTTCTTTAAAGCTGGAAATTTCTTGAGACTTCTGTCCCCTATGTTCCTAAGAAATTTGATACGCTTTTCTGGGCTTTGCAGTAAGAGAAGCTGCTGCCTCTCTTAGAAAACGCTGCATAAATATAGATATTTCAAAATTAGTCCACATGAACTAAACTACCTTTAGTTCTGTGAGAGAAACTTAAAGAATGCCATTCTGGCTTTTCAAATAAAATTTTAATAAATGTATTTATTTATTTTTTTAATTGGAGGCGGAAAGATTCGAGGCATAATGGCTTTTGCTATTTGTGCAGGTTTTTAGAGCAAGGGATCTGCAGGTACGGTGCGCAGTGTACTTCAGCACATTCCCAGGAGGAGCTGACGGAATGGCAGAAGCGATACGCTTCCCGCCTGATCCGGCTGAAACAGCAGAAGGAAAACAAGCAGTGCTCGGGCAGCTACATGGAAACCCTGATTGAGAAATGGATGAATTCCTTATCTCCTGAGAAAGTGGTAAGGACAGTGCACTGCTTCCTCCTGTGCTCGTGTTTACAACTAACAGGTGAGCCTGCTCTTGGCCCTATCAGAGCTGGTCGAGTCACTCCTCACTAAGAAATTGTCCAAACCAGTTTGCTCCCTTTTGCATCCTGCCCTAGGTCTTCCTGCAAAGAGACTTAGGCTGATTTGTGGGTTAGTCACGGCTTGTTAATTTTGCATATTCACCATTCCCAGTGTAGGATGGGTCAGGCGAGTCCCATGGTATTGCTCTTGTTCCCTGCCTAGATGGCAGAACCTCCTAGACTGGAGAACAGTGAATGGTGCAGCTTTCATGAGGTAGTGGGGAATCCTCTTACTGGTGTGTGTGTGGCTCCTTTTCTTTGCCTGCAGCTGCAGGCACTGGTCTGAAGGACAGCCAATCCCCTGAATATCCAAAAGTGTTTAGAGTATGGTACAAGGATATGATCAAAGTTAGCAGCTCTTTGGAATTAGAAGGATCATTTTTAGTGGCATTCAACCAGCTCTACTTACCACTGACCCAAAGGAGCTTTTGGTCCATCTATTGCTGATTAAAATCTGGGAGAAGTGGACTTTGTGCAAAATGCATTGATGAGCAGAAAGCCTGGTTCTCGTTTCCTGCTGTCTCAATAGTCTCATTGATGGCAGTGAGATCTGGGCTCTTCTGGGCCTCATTGTATCACAGATCCTTTTTTCCAAAGGAAATCTTGTTCTACTTTCAACATTCACAATTAAGTTGGTTATTGAAAATCAAGTCTTGTGGTTAATTGTCCTTAAATGGTTCTATTCTTCATGTACAGCGTGATCTGGTGGATTTAGCGTGCTTGTCTCTCTGAATCAGCACATATTTACATTAATTCCTGAGTGGGACTTGCATCAACCCTGCACAGTCTAGGAAACCATTCTTTCCTCTTTCTATTCAAAAAATGCAGCCTTTTCCTGCATGTTTGTGTTTTGATGCTGCCTGTGGAAGTTTAACGCTATCTTCCTTTTCTTTAATCCAGCTCAGCGAATGTGTGGAAGGAGTGAGAGTAGAACACAATCCCGAGCTCTCGGTAACGGTCACCACCAAAAAGTCTCACCAGACATGGACATTTGCTCTCACGTGTAAGGTAGGACTGCTTCTCTTTTGAAAGTGAGTCAGTAATAACTACAGTGCACCCCATAACCTTTTGCAATTAAGATTTCAGTTGCATCATTCTTAAAATAGAGAAACTTCCTGCCACCATCCCTTCTGTCTCTCCTTTCCCAGCAGCTCTGATGATCGTGTATCAACTGCCCAGAGTTCTGGAAACCAGGCAGGACCTGTACCTGCTCTGAGAAACTCACGGTTCTTATTAATCCTCTTCGTCTGATTGCAAATGAAGATATTCCTGGAATAATTTCAGTGCTTCAACCTTTGCATTTCTGTTCCAGCCTGCAAGAATGCTGTACCGAGTGGCATTGCTTTACGATGCCCATCGACCACACTTCAGTATCGTTGCAATATCTGCTGGAGACAGCACTACCCAGGTATCCCAGGAAGTTCCAGAAAACTGTCAGGAATGGATTGGAGGAAAGATGGTCCAGAATGGAATAGATCATTACATCTACAAAGTCAGTATAGCCTTTAACACAGAGATCTTTGGAACTTTTCGCCAAACTGTGGTGTTTGACTTTGGATTGGAACCAGTCCTCATGCAACGAGTGATGATTGATGCTGCTTCAACTGAAGGTAATGGACTAAAACTTTTTTTTTTTTTTTTAAAATAGTGGAGATCCTTCATGCCATCTCTTTCCTTTTCAGTTTCGGGCAGAACAGCATCCCTGTAACAGCTCATGAATGTTTTGCACTGTATGTTATGTGCTTTGTAGATACGAATATAAATAATGGGCAAAAGCTTCAGAGGGTCTAAATCAGGCAGATAATTGGAATTTGACTTCCTCTGTGTCAGGATATTACTAAAATGCTGGGAATTTCTAGTTTGGTATGTGTCTGAGTGCAGCACTGGAAGTTCTGCCTTTAGCAAAACATGTTTATGTTTTTATAAACATTCTTATATTGATGAAGGCATTAAATATGTCAGAAAAGGTCAGTAGAGAAATGAAGTGTTTCTGTATAAGAATACATGGGGTAATAAACCCAGTAATTAAAACAGACTCTCTGAGAAGTTGGTTTGTATTTTTTTCTTCTCTTGCAATATCTGACTGGGATTGTCAAAGGCAAGGGGCTGAGTATAGGCTTTAACTCAGTAATTTGGTGTTGACATGAATTTTGAAAATGTAAAGAAAGTGTAACTATATTGGTGTTTTCAAGTAAAAAAACGAGCTGCAAGTTGCTGTAAGGATTTAATCTGTTGATTAAACTATTCTATATCTCTCAGTTCAAACCTGAAATAACTCCAGTGTGAGCAAAATGTCAGAAAATGGAAAAATGTTTGAAGAGGTGCAGAAAAAAAGAAGGAAGCAGTTTGATTTATGGTGTAAGAGAGCTAAATATAGGTCACTATATCACTCAGCAGTAAGCCATAGGGTGGGATACAGGATCGTAATTTTTTATGAAAATTTGAGAGATAAAAACACCAACGAAACAGAATCGTAGCACTGGGATTTGAGCAGAAAGCAGAAGAAAAGGAAAAACAAGGAAAAAAGATGAAGCTGAGAAAACAGCAGTTCTCTGTTCCTGGCTTTTATTTCCATGTAACAGATTAACATTTGCCACGTTCACAGAGCAAAGCTGTAAATAGCAAATACCAAAGATGAACTTTTGAGGTGACCCCAGTGCTGTGGCCGGGAGCAGGGGGACTGTGCAGGGTGTGACACCTCTGGGAGCAGAGGGTGTGGCACTGCCAGGGAGGGGCAGCCTGGAAGCCAGGTCTGTCTGGGAGCTGTTCCGTGATCTCCCTGGAGCATGGGGTGATCCCAGCGGGCAGAGCTTCCTGAGCCGGGGAGAACAGACCCTGCCCTGGAACCCTGGCTGAGACCAGGGGCACCAAGCCAGGGCTGACCGCAGAGTCAGGGCTCCTGTCAAACCAGGCTGTGCTCTGGGGCCTTGAGCCAAGTCCTGACCGCAGGGATGCCAGGAGCAGCCACTGAATCCCCCAGGAAGGTGATGGATGAAGCGGAGCTGTCCCCAGCATCAGGTGCTGCTGTTCCCTTTCACAGATTGTGGGTGTGCACAGGGAGGTCATCACTAATGCTTATTTCACATGGAAAGGGTGTTCAGACCTTTTAAGTACAGAATCCTGGGTTTCTGCTGTGCAATCCGAGAGGTTTAACAGGCAGGTAAAAGGGAGAACTCCATTGGATCTGTGTCCAGTTCCACCCTTTCTTTCCCTTCTGCTATCTATGAATTGAGATCCCATGGAAGAGCTTTTCTAACAGAAAGCTGCTCGAGGTCTCTACGTTTGCCTGCACTTCAGGGCTTTGTCTAGATGTTGAGGCAGGGATGAAAGGTCAACATTAAAATATTTTAATGGAGGAGCTTCCATTCTGCATTTTGAAATCTTTCTTTGCAGCAGCAAAAGGGAGCTGCAGGAAGTTTTCTGTGCACTGGTTATGTACGAACTGTTCTTTAAGAAGTGTCACTGTGTGTGCAGTCTGTGCCAGGAGCTGTTTATGTCAGGCTTCCAGGGAAAGCCTCTCCGGTGCTGGGAGTTAAATGGCTCTTTCCAGCAGGCAAGGAGTCAGTCCCAGCATAATTACTGAGCTTTCGGGATCTGAGGTGTGATTTGTACCACAGAGAGCCTCATTTATGGTGCTGTTATTTCAGACACACAAACCACACAAACTTGGACTTTTTCTTGCCATGCAAGTGTAGCTACTGATATGGTTCAGGCTTGGGGGGATAGATTGAAATTTGTCTTCTTAGTGAGCACATGAGATCAGTGAGTGAGACAAGCCATGTTCCTGTAGCCATACTCAAGGTGAACGGAGATGCCTTTTGCTCAAATGCTGGGGTTTTTTTTCTTATTTAGACTAAAGACAGTGAAGATGATGTTAAGCCTTGAATTTGAATTTGAAAATGTCTTTTTTGCACATTTTTCAGCGTTGGTGTGATATCCTGGATACCTATGTTAAATCTTACTCAGAGATTATACATTAAGATAGCATAGCTTGACTATAAATGCCAAATATTTTCAGCTCTGCAATTGAACTGCAATTCTGATAACTGATTCACTGTTGTCATAGTGGTTTTGTGGTATTAATGGATATATTTTAGGTGGCCGTAGACAAGTGCTTGGTCTTCTGTTTCTCATCCAAGCTATGTGATCACTGAAATTAGGGTGTACTGAAAAATTAATTTCCTTTACATTTTCTAATTTTATGTCATGTTAGGTTACATTTCTGAAGTTTTGCTTGGTAAAGTAGCTTTAGCTACCTTATGTAACTGTCTGCACCACACACAGATTAGGAGGCTCTAGAATTTTTTAAAAAGCTTCACAGTGTTGCAAATGCAATGACTCCTTACCAGCTGGTTTATCAACTTGTTTTTATGACCTCCTAAATTTTATAATTGTAGGGTTGCTCACTATTTAAAGTTTTTGAAATGAGGGGATGTTGCAGTTGGGGTTTAGAGCGTGTTGCGGTGCCAAGTCCTTCAAAGCTGTTGCTGATTATGAAAATAAAAGTGCTTTCTTTGTTTGTCTTTATTTTTGCTATTTATAGAATATTTATTTTCTGCTGCTCTTGGAGAGCCTGCTTGCTCTCCGTGCACACCGGAGAGGTAGGGATGGTGAGTACCAGCAGCGAACTTCCTGAAGGTGCTGTGGGCAGAGGAGACTCCTGCCCGTGTTTGGGTATCTCTGAGGGGATTGCTTTGAGTAATGGATTTTGTTGCTTAATTTCTTCCGATAAAACCAAACTACTTGGGGTTTGTAAAAGCAAATCACACCCTCCCTGTGCTGTGTGTCCATGCAGACCTTGAATACCTGATGCACGCGCGGCAGCAGCTCCTGACCACGGCCAAGCGCTGGGATTCCACGTCCAAGACGATTGTCGAGTTCGAGCCCAATGAAACTACTGAGCTGGAGAAGAGCCTCCTCACCAGATACCAAATCCCTCTGTCTGCTGACCAGCTGTTCACCCAGTCTGTGCTGGACAAATCTCTGACCAAGACCAACTACCAGTCACGGCTCCACGACCTCCTCTACATCGAGGAAATAGCGCAGTATAAGGAAGTTAGCAAGTAAGTGGTTCCTTTATAAAAATACTCCTTTTCAAATGAGGGAACAGCTTTTTTCATTAAACCTACCTGCTTCTCTAAGCTGCTGAGTCCTCCTGTTTCTTTGAACTGCACCTGAACGAGTCTGGGAACAGTAATGTTTGCTAAAGGTCACCAGCACTTCACAAATACAAATTACTGCTAATTCATAGAAAACAAACACTGTGAATCAGTCTGGGCTTACAGTTGCAGGCACTAAGCAGCGGTTGTACGTGGTTTTGTTAATTATTTTTGTTTCTGGTCTTTTTTCTGTCTATACAAAAATACATTAATAATAGTTGTGTTTTTGTTCCTGTGTGAAAGTAGGTTATAGCGAAGGAATATATAAAATCTTTGTCTAAAGAGTTGAATTGTAGGTGGATCAGCCTGATCTTGTGATGGTGTGGCAGCTGACTTTATTTATTTCCTAAATAGGTTGATACCCAGTTTCTGAATAAAAGCTCCTAATAAAAACCATATAATATTCATTGTTTGGTTTGTTGTGTCTTTAGGTGTTATGTACAAATTACCCAACTGGTGTAGATGAGTGAAAAATATGGATTTAGGAAAAAGATGTGAAATTCCCACTTACGGACCTTCATGGGGACTTTTTTCTGTAGTTTAATATTTGCGGTCAAAAATTTTTCCTGCGTTCATGTGGTACAGAAGAGTTTTAAAGTGTTGGCACTACTCAGAATGGAAAATCTAAAAGATATAACGTGCTTTTAGCCTAATTGGTAGCAAATTTAGTTTGATCACTCCAAGTTCCAAATCAGGAAGTCTTTTTTAAGATGAAGAACCACTCTAGAAGTACAGAGATTCTCCTGAAATACCCCTCTAGAACTGAGAGAAAAATTACCATAAGTAGTTGTATTTCTAATGCTTTTAAAGCAGAAAAATGGTTCAATTTCTTTTTTGAATCTCAGCTGAAGGGCAGTATTTGAGCTGTTTCTTATCTTTTATCACTGCTGCACTCTGCTCTGGAGCTGCAGTCCAGCACATGGAGGAATCATGCTTGAACACTGTTCCCAGCATACAGAAATACTCTCCAGCAGACATATTTATAAACAGGTTGACTCTTGTAAGGCCTTTTGAAATAAAAGGGGATTTAAAGTAAATATTGTGAAATATCATCCAAACATAAGCGGTATTTATATTGAGTGGATTTTCACCTGGAGAGTTGCACCCTCACGCCTCACAGGAAACCAAAGAGCAGCAAACCTGGAGAAATGAAAGAAAAATAAGTGTATCCTGCATGTAATGCTTCCCCTTTGGACTGTTTGGTGCAGCAATAATTTATTGCTTGTTAAGTTGTAAGTAAGTGTTAATAACGTTCTTGAAATCTTCTGTTTTGATAGTGTTGATGACAGAAATATTCTTTTGATCTTGTAGCTGACCCAGTTTATTGCGAGAAGGCTCAAACCAGCAGGCATTTCCGCTCCTCCTCTGTGGCTAAGATCACACACTTGGTATTCTCTAGTGAGGTGTCAGGGTTGCAAGGGTGGAAATGGGCTGAGAAATCCAGATGCAAGTGGGCTGTGACACCTCTGAAGGGGTGCCAGGAGTGACTGGCGATGAGCTGTTGTGCTGTGGCGGGGTTGTGCCTGTGCATGGGAGCAGCAGGGGGATTGTCTCTGCTGACAGCACTGAGTAACACCACAGGCTGCAGTTCAGACTCAAGTGGGCCCTTGGTTTTTCAGGATGTTGATGATTTCTCGCTTTCTAGGAAAGCTGCTTCAGACTTCCTGTGGAATCACCAGAGTGAAGCTGTACAGTATTGGGTGAAAGCTGCAGTGGCTCTAACATGTCTTGAATTCAGCCCTAAGGGAGTTCTGGGTAGTCTCAGAGAACTTTCCTTTTAAGTCATGTTTATTTGAATATTTCAAGAGGCATTTACACGAGTTGCTCCACATGAGTATCACAGAATAATAAGGGACACTGCTGTCGAATTTCCAAGTGCAAACATAGTTCTTGAGGAACAGCAAAGTAATGTTCAGTCTTGGTAGTATTTGGGTTTTGGAGAGTGTTAATATCTGTTCATGGTTTTAAAACTCTTCCCTTCTCTCGCGCATACTGAAGAGAAAAGCGATGTATGGTTGTTAGAGTGACTGGAATATTTTCTTGTATGAACATTAAACTGTGTGAGGTGACAGACAGCTCCTTCCGCGCTACCAGAATCACAGAGCAGATTTATCCTCAAGGCTGTGAACACATCAAGTCCTGGCTCCGATGGAAAATAAATTTGTTTTTGTCATTACTGTGTCTTCCATGGATCACTCCCCAGGCAGGTGTCCCCCTGCACAGCCTGAGCCCTGCAGGTGTCAGTGGCACAGCAAATGTGCTCAATGTGCTTCTGCAAACTGGCACCTGGGGCTTTGTCCAGGATGGCTTTATTTGCCTTTCGGGAATTTATTGTTTGCGTTGGTACTGGATGATTAATGATTTATGAAGTCTTTTTTCATAATTATTCTGTGGTTTTAAATATGAACAACAGGTTTTCCTGTAGCTACTTCATGAACACTGCAGGTAGGCTGGCACTGGCAGTGCTTGGGAGGGAATAAAAGATTCTGTTGGGTTTTTATAAGCAAACCTTGTTTTGTATAACCCTGCAAAGCAAGGGTGAGAAATGGATGAAAGAAGCAAGTTCTGATTTTTTAAAAATCAAATCCTGAGAGGATTCTGTAGTTTTGTAGTTCGCCAGAAGGTGTCAGCTTGCTCAGTGGAAATTGCTTGGTAATCTAAACCTGAGATTCCCTTTAGCACAGCACATCAGTTCAGTCGTTTGTGGAAACACGAACCTGTGCCTTGTCTCAGAAATGCAGTAAAACTGTTTTGCAGCACGTTTTCGTAAACCTGAATTTGAGCTGATACATATTCAGCAGCATAGGGATCAACTTTAGGGGAAGTTTCAACAAAATAAATTCACGATAGCAACTGATTATATCTCAGTAGGAATTCCCAGCCCTTGTTACTCAGTTAAATGTTTTATACGGTATTTTAACAAGGAGATGGGAGCTGTTTCTGACCTTGCTGACTTGCTGATGGCTCCTTTGGAATAGTGCAGCACTTGAGGAGAAGAAAGCTTGGGGTTTTTGTCCTGGGGTTTTTATTGGTACGGGTAGAAATGGGAAGGGTTGGGTGAACGCTTTCACTGCAGCTCGTGCAGTAACTTTTGGAGTCACTGGTGAACCAAACACATCCCTGGGAGGCAGGAAAACTTCCCTTCCTTTGGAGAGTGGAGCGCTGGGAAATTCGGATCTGACCGTGCCCATATTCTGAACAGAAGCAGCTGTTACCACATGGGGGCAAACTTGCAGTTTTTGTGCAAGATTCGTGATTTGCCAGGTCTGAGGAAATATGTTTGATTGGTTTGGTAGATGTTTAATCACCCAGTGAGCTAGAATGTTGGATTTTATTGTTAGAGACTTATGATTATTGATACTGCAGGGCTTAAATGATCAATTACGGGTTTATTAGGTTAAAATAGAAATTATAAGAAGAACTGATCAAATAAAACCAGTATGAGTATGAAAAGTATTATAAGAAAAGAATGTATTTTCCCAAGAGATTGTATTTAGTTTGTGAATGGATTTGACTTTTTATCTGTAATTTATTGCAAATTTAGGAAAAAGTTGCTGACGAGAAAAGAACAGAATATTGTTACTGTGTCAGACTTCTTTTGCCCCTTTGTTCTTTTTAAAACCAGGTTGAAGCAATCTGTTAAAAAAACCCCAACAGAGTAGGAAGAGATTGCTTTGTATTGGTGAGAGGTCAATAAAGGGTGCTAATAAGTCACGTTAATGTGTTGTGCATGTGACTTCTGGAAAATGATAACTGCAAGGAATGAATTTGTTACATCTCTGATAACAGGAGGAAGCTGCTGCTAATAGGAATTCTGTGGATAGATGGTTTATAGGGCTGAACCCGTGACGCCATTCCCTCATTTCAAATAAAATTATGTCATTTTAATGCCTGCAATCTGATTTATTTCAACGCATTTTAATCAATCCCTCTGAATTAAGGGTATAATGCCATTTGCCTTTTGAGATGGAGATTGCCCTCTTTGGTGTGCAGCCTGCAAGAGACAGATGGGATAAACAGGAGTCTTGCTCTGATCTTTGCCTGCCTGTCTCTCCTTGCATACCTAACACAGGATTACAAACTATTTAAATAGAAATTGTTACTGCTTTGGGACATGTAATTAATTCACTCTAAGGTTTTTTTTGGTGTCTGGTTGTTTCTCTCCTGTGAGGGTTCTTTTTTCAAACTTCACAGATGTTGATTCTTTTAAATATGTACTTTATAGGCCACAGTCAAAAGGAAAATGTGTGGATATTTGACAGCTGCACACTTGTGAAGGGCCAGTTTGACTGTACTTGTTTATACTTAAAAATTAATTAATGAAGTGAATCTTCGCTCGGAACGCCTGAAATTTCAGAATCTGAGAGCATTTTTCGTGCACTGACTCGATGCTTTCTCGCTTAGGTTCAACATAAAAGTGCAATTGCAGATTGTAGCAAGCTTCATGCTCACTGGTGTTTCTGGAGGTGCAAAATACGCCCAAAATGGGCAACTCTTCGGCCGCTTCAAGCTCACCGAGACGCTCTCCGAAGACACTCTGGCTGGCCGGCTGGTGATGACCAAAGTCAACGCTGTTTATTTATTGCCTGTCACTAAAGAAAAGTCAGCCCAGACCCAAGGAACCAAAGAGAAGGTTTATGAAGCAGCCATCGAGGAGAAGACAAAGGATTACATCTTCTTGAGGGTATCCAGGGAATGCTGCGAGGAGCTGAATCTCCGGGCAGATTGTGAAATGCAGGTGGGTCTGGGTGAGGGTGGTGTCACAACTCTTTGCCTTGTGTTTGCTTTGGCTCCATAACTGATCTGGTTACCAAAATGTCGTGGTTTTGATCCTGGCTAAGTGCCAGCCGCTCACTCGTTCCCTCCCCTGCCACAGCTGGGCAGAGGAGGGAAGGAGAGGGGAAAAAAAACCTCAGGGAATTAACTCAGAGGTCTATGAGTTGAGATAAGGAACCGGGAGAAAACGCTCCAAGGACAAACCAGGCTCAGCTTAAAAGTTCCAAAGTGAAATTTATTACTACCTGAGTTAGAAGGAGGATCTGAGAAATAAACTAAACCTTTAAAAGGAGAAATAACCTCAGATTAGGGTCGCTGGAATTGCCTGGAATGAAGCATTTTCACTTAAGGTTTTTCTCCTCCCATTTATTTTGTTTTGGGGAAACATGCAGGAATCCTAATGTCTTAATTTAACATGGATAATTGGTCTGGGCAGACTTATGTCATTCTGAGCTCTTGGTTTTGTGTTTGTTTTCTTAAAACAAGAATTAAACGTACTAATTGGTTCTATTGGAAACTTGACTGGAATGCCAAATGAGCTGGGGCTTCAGGAACTGGCTAATTTTTCCTTGAGTGTCTTAGAAATCTCAGCCTGAGGCAGCTGATCTATTCTGCATTAGAAATTGGATCCTAAAGTTGTTTGTAAAATCATTCAGTACTTCATGCATGTATCCCTGAACTGGTGGTCAGATTCTTAAAGCATTACTTGTGTTTTAATGGATTTTAATTGTGAGGAATTTTTTTATGATTAAGTATTAACTGAAATTTTGGAAAGGGATCCTCAGTTCAGAACAGAGGAGGTTCTAATTTGGATGTACAGAGTTTTTGTTAAAGGTGCTGCAGATTTTGCTGCTCTCTTCAGTAGAGTTAATGTTCCCTGTGTGATTCTCACACGCTGATAAAACTGCTTTGATTTCTGTGGATTTTGGATAAGTTAGGAGGTTTCCTTCTTTTTTCTCTTCTTATAATTAGTCTTGGGAACTTGCTGGTGCCTTGTTTACCTGCTGTTCTGAGGATCTGAGAATAAACACACAATTCTGCTTTCAGCAAGTAAACCATTCTGAAAGGTGGGGTGGGGTGAACTTTAAAGCACCGTGGCTGCTGCCACTCTTTCATTTTTGGAGAGGTGCCTCTGTTCTGTGTCCTGCTCCGTGAACCTGGCAATGGATTAACTTCCTTTCCCACTGTTTTCGGATTGTGGAATGTGTATTAAAGCAGGTTACCTGCCTGTCCTTCCCAGATGGCCTCATTCAGTGCTCTGCAGAGCAAATAGAACGATTTGATTCCATCCCAGCAGCATTAAAAGCAAAACAAATCCCAGGCTGTTAAGAGAGTGGTGAATGCAGGTGGATAATGGGAGGTATTTAATGCCAGGCACCTTGCTTGGGCTCCCAGAAGGGGCTGGTGCAGCGTCTCCCAGATGAGCAGCGCAGTTTTTCTGCATTTCAATCACCCTCATTACCTTGTGTGGTCTTTTGTCAGTCCTGGGTCTGACTGGGCAAGGAGATTTTCCCTGGATTGATCAAATCACGAGTTTGGGGCTGTTCCATTGGAGTGGCAGTTTTTCCCAAAATCTGCAGGGCGTGGCTGGGGGACAAAGCAGCCCTGAGGAGGGGTGGGAAGGAGCTGGAGGTGCCCCTCGGGCAGGAGGAACTGAGTCCTGACAGGTGCCAGCCCTGCTGTGCATGGACTGGGGCTGGGTGGCACAAACCGCGCTCTGGGGACACAGAATTCATGGCTGTTGATGTGTCCTAGTTAAAAAAAACTTTTCCTGGCAGTTACAAACACCTCAGTGAGCTCCGTGCTTAACGTTGTCAGATTTGTTGCTGCCCTTGTCTTCAGACTTATGGTTGTACATCTTGCTGTAAAATGTGATAGTCGGGATGAATATTTAATGTCTTCATATCTGCCAGAGATGGAAAGTTAATGGCTACACTCTGCGGGGATACCAGGGAACATTGTTTATTTACAGCAGAGCTAGTGTTGATTTTACATGCTACGTAATGATATGAGCGCTGTAATGCTGAAATAAGGGTAGGAAAAAGAAAATGCTAATTTGCAAATCCTTTTGAAGGAGATGATCTGCAAGCAGCAAACGTTACTGGTGCACCAGGGTGATCCCTGTGGTAGGAAGGGGCTTTGTGGGCAGATAAAGGAGTGTCAGGTACAACAAGTAGTTAAATCTAGAGGAATAAATTATTCCTCTGTATGAGGAATTCTCCTCCCTAGGAGAAGGTTCCTAAAAGAATTTTATATGGCTTTGAAAGAGAAGTGATTGCTTTTTTTTCCCTTCCTTCCATCCTTCCTTTTCAGCTGACAAGGATCTTTTAAGGCTTTTATATAAGTTGTCAAAAAAGATAATTATAAAAATAAATTCCAGTATTGCTTTGTGTTTGTTGAACTTTCTGGTTGGTAGCGCTAATTACCATGAGATTAAAGTGTGATTAAGGAAGAGTGGAGTAACAGCAAACCAGTGAGTGCTAGAGGAGAAAATTATTAAATCTGAGACCAGGTTGGTGCTGTGGGCACGGGGGTGCATTTGGGGTGCCTGACACTTCCGTGGCTTTTCTCGGGGTGCTGGACCTTCAGCTGGGACAGGTGGCCATAGAAATTGTAAAATAATGGGTATTTCCAGGTAAATGAGGGGTGCTTTTCCAGACAGGCTGCGGTAATGTGGCTGCTGTTTGTAACGTGTTAACACTCATTGTAAATCTCAGAAAGGAACTTACTCCTGTTTAATCAAAAATGCTTATTAGATTTGTGGCACAGTAATTACGTAAATGTATAGTGACAGCAGTGCTTGGGAAGAAACCTGAAAATGTGTATTAGTCACTCGAAGTTCTTCAGCAGCTCTTGGTGGTTTTACGCTGGTTTTTATTAGTGCAGAGCTGTGTCAGATTTTGTCTAGAGGCTTCTGTGTTGTGCACGTGGAGTTCCTCGGTGTAATGCTCTGATCAGATTCATTTGTTTCTGGAGAGATTAATAATTGCAAATTTAAATATGTGTAAATGATAATCTGAGCAAACTGTTTTTATGAATAATTTCCCCAGGAGCTGCTTTTATCCCTTGTTCAAATTTAGAATGTGTTTTTCTCCTCACCCTTTCAGTGTGTGTATGTGTCAACTACTTTCCCTATCCATTGTTCCGTTCTGAATTGAATCAGGAATGTTAAGTGCTCTGCGTGATGTTTCTGGCTTTGTACCAGAATTTATGTTGGCAGTATCTTTTATTTACTAGCATTAAAACACCTATAATTGAGAGAACAAAACCAAGAATCTACTGGTAAGCAGCTAATTGTTAGAAATTAACTTTTGGGAAGTCCTAGTAATTGAGCAAAAATGACAAGTTATGCTATTCCAGAGTGTTTGGCTAGAAATAACATTTGGGGTTTATCTTTGCTGGGGTTGATCTGGTAAAATTTCTGGCCTGACGTTTTTTTGAGATTGTTCTTACAATAAGAGATGAACGCTTATATATTTAAAACCAGTGTTTTAGGACAATAACATTTTCCAGGAGTATTTTTTATATTAAAAAAGCTAATTCCAAGAATGCTTCCCCTTTAATTTTTTTCTGAAAGTACAGTGGAATCTAATCTTAAAAGTCAAACAACAAAATTAAATTAGCGAAAATGCTGTATTTATCTTTGATTCAAAACAACAAAAAAAGCAAGTTAATTTTATCACAGATCTTTGGATTGAATGCTGCCTGCTGTTTTCTTCTGGGAGCCGGTGGTCTGCAGGAAGATAAAACTATGTTGTATACAGGAAAGTCTAATGAGCGTTTTCTAAATTAATCCTTTTTGTTCACCTCCGTTTATTTGTTTGTTTGTTGTGCAGGTTGAACTTCAGTTCCAGCTGAACCGCTTGCCCCTCTGTGAGATGCATTATGCCCTGGACAGGATTAAGGACAACAGCATTTTGTTTCCAGATGTCAGCATGACTCCCACCATACCCTGGAGTCCCAACAGGTACAGGATCATGAATGCTCCAGTATCAGCCCGGGGTAACGCAGCCCTGAATTCCTCACAGCAGAGAGCAGAAACCTGTCCTGGAACTGGAAACACGCCCTGCTCCCCATTGATGGGAGGGGTTCGGAGAGGGGAGTGAAGCTGCCCTGAATAAAACCAGAACGGGGACCCTCCCAGGACCAGAGCCTGCTGAGAGCTTTCCCTGGGGCTGAGCGGGGCTTTGGAGGCAGCAGAGTTCTGCTGGGGCTGCGGAACACAAACCTGCTGCTGTTACTGCTGTGCTGCCCTCCTCTGAAAACATCAGGATGGCTTCTGCTTCCCAGGAGTGGAGGTGCCAGGGCCAGGAGTTTGCTGTGCAGGGTCCCAGGTGTGCTGGGTGCTGTTGGCTGATCCATGAGTGCTCCTGGAGCTGCACTGAGCCCGGATTTGGACACATCCCAGAGGGGGTGGTTGTGGAAGGTGTGGGGATGACTCTTGAAGGACCAGCCCTGCAAACAGCCCAGAGATTCTTTCTGTACATCTCACAATTTCCTTTATGAAATTACAAACCCCTCTGGTGTATAAATACCTCTAAAGACACTTAAGGCTGGTGCAGTGAAAAGAGTTTGTCTGGAAGAGGAAGCTTAGGGAAGAGAAATGTGAGGCTGTGTGGCTCAGGGAATGTGGTCAGTGTTCCTGCTCTTGGTGAAAGAGGTGTGAGGTTTCTGTGCTTGGAAAGGAGAGGAGTGTGGAACTGAGTCTGGACAGCCCAGGAGGAGTCATGGGGGCGTCTTGAAGGTGAGAATTTGGAGTGTGTTTGTGATGCAGGACAAACCAGGGATAGCCCAGGGATTAAATGGGAAACGATCTCTCAGAAACACGAGACAGTGAGATACTGTAAGACAAAAATGACTGGAAAAATTGTAGTTTGTGCGTGGAAGTGCAAGAACAGATGCAGTACAAGGGTGGGATCAGTGTTCGGGGTGGGATGAGCACTGTGTGCATCAGAGCTCTGACAGCACTGAGAGGAGAAGGGAGCAGGTTCTGTGGAGGGTTACCCTGCAGAGCTGGTGGAGGTCAGAGACAATCTGTTCACTGACTTAATTGGGTTGTGAGTGAATCTTACAAGGAAATAGTGTTTATGAATAGTTTGGAAGTAAGCAGTGATTTCAGTAAAAAGGAGGTAAGTCAACTAGGATGGAACTTTTATCTTCTCTGTACATTGCAGTTGCAGTTGATACGTTGGTATAATTTTTGCATTTTGGTATACATAAATAATAGACATAACGGTTGTAGTTCAGTTTGAGTCAGTTCCATCTGGTGGCTTGATTTGTCCTTCTTTAAGGATCAAACTAACTCCAAACTGTCTTTCTTGTTTTTCTTCTATTTCTGCTTTATATCCCTGTTCCTTTCCAGTATTTCTTAGTCTCTTGCCAGCTTGTTGTTCATAGGCATCTTAAAAGTCAGGAATTCAGTCAATTCCCTCTTGATCTTGCTCCCTGTTGCTAACTACTACTGAACAGAAACTCTCCCAGTCTGTAAGAAGTGTGGTGCTTGTACCAGAGCAGATCACATTACTCAAGTGTGGCCATATGTGCAGCGCTGACAGGTGTTTTTTGCTCTGCACATCTACTTTTAAATCTGTCAGTGGGAATATTAAAAACTCTCTCTAGAACTCTTTAACCTCTTACGCTCTTTGGAATTTTCTGAAAGCATCTTGCTCCCAATGCTGGCATCACTAGCTGCTTACAACAAAAATCCTTCTTTTTAAACTGCTTTCCCATTAGAAGTATGTGCCCTGATGAGCTTAAAAAAAAAAGTAAAGAGGAGTTTGTAGTTAATTGGTAGTCAGTAGTTTTTAATTTGATTGTAGATGACTTCTACCAAGCCCTGGGGTTGTGTAACTGTTGACTTTTAAAGCTGACAATGTAAATGCTGCAGGGAGAAAACATAACCAATGTAACCATTATTCTGCATGATAATAGTAAAAAATCATTGTATGTTTCCTTGCTTTTGTTATCAGGGGATGGTGCAGTATGTCCTCAATCTAAAATGTGTGCTCCGCAGGTTAATTCTTGTTAGGTGGGATGATGTAAATTGAGAATAGGTTGAAAAAAAACAACCCCACAACTGATTTATTGCAAATACGAAATTTTGTGTTGTGATTGTTTCGCTGGATTTGATTTGTTTCACGTACCTCAGTGGCACAATCCTTACAACGGCTCTGTGAAGGCTCTTTAATTTCTTAAATGAGGGAAGATTCAAAAAATGTTAAATTTCTGCCTGCCAGTGGGTTGCGAGAGGTGCTGTTTTTAACCTGTGGCCTCCTTCTGCGCAGACAATGGGATGAGCAGTTGGACCCTCGGCTGAACGCGAAGCAGAAAGAGGCTGTTCTGGCCATCACCACCCCCCTGTCCATACAACTGCCTCCTGTTCTTATCATCGGTCCCTATGGGACAGGCAAAACCTTCACTCTGGCTCAGGCAGTCAAGCACATCCTCCAGCAGCAGGACACCAGGTGAGAGGGGCCGCGGAGCACGGACAGGACCCCGGGAGCAGAGAGGATGTGAATTTTTGCTAAAATTCGAGTCAAAGGTAGAAATACAGAATTTCCACCCGGCTTAGGAACAAACAATCCCAAGCCATCTGTCATCGTTTGGGACGATAAAGTAATTTTATGATCTTAGCCTTTTTTTGCCATTTAGAACCAAACCAATTAAAGTGGAAGTTGTGCGGAGTGGCTGTGATTTGCTCGGCATGGGAAGTTTTGCAGTATGGTAGTTAACAAAAGCTGTTCTTTAAAATCAAGTTAGATTAATAATTATGAAATAATTATGAAAAACTGTTTGATCGCAGAGAAGCGAAGGGTGTGAGTTGAGGGCTGAATCCTGGGAGGTGCAGTAGCTCAGTGAGCAGTTTCAGGAACAGGAATGTTCAGGAAGATGGCCACTGTTTCCTTTATTTTGTATTCTACTGCTTTGAATTGTTTTCTGTTTCTTCATTGCTTTTTTATTTGCATCCATTTATTCCAGCAGGATTCTCATTTGCACCCATTCTAATAGTGCTGCTGATCTCTACATAAAGGATTATTTACATCCATATGTAGAAGCAGGCAATCCCCAGGCAAGACCTCTCAGGTATTTTTTTAAGGCTTATTATGTATCTATAAAATACTCTTCTTAAGAAAAGGTGTCTATAAAAAAAAGGTTAAAGAACTTTTAAAACATCAGAGCATATTGGCATTACCAGCTTTTAAAAACAGCCTAAAAGGAACGTGAAATATTGTAAAAGAATTTTGGGTCATGTGTTAAATAAAAATAAAGACATCCTTTTTTAAGCTTTTATTATTCTGTTGATAAATGTGTCTTTCCTAATGAGCAAGCTTTTGATGTGCTCCTCTAAAAGCTACTATGATAAAATAAAACGGACTTGAATTGTGTTTTAATTTCTGAAAATTTTGACTGACATTTACAAGGCTAATTTGGAAACTGGGGCTCCCCACCTGGCTTCTTGGAGAAAGATTTTGATGTCATAGGAGCTACTTATTCAGGGAATCATGTGAAAGTAGCTTGGCCTCTTCTGATAAGTCAGGTTGAAGTCACTGAAGATGTGTTGAAATGTACTCACCGTGGGTGTTTGGGGGAAATCAGCTAAGGAAACAAAAAAGAAGTGGGAGCTTAGGAGCGAGGAGGGTAAACTTGCATGGAAATAGTTAAGGAGGATTTATTTATGGGCATAAATCTGCTCCTGGGAACGTTTTGCCCAGTAATCCCAATGTATGGTTTATGCTGCTAACTTGGTGTGTATATATATATCTATATTTTAAATTATGGGCATCATTTTCTGAATGCCAGTGGGTGAGTTTATAACATTACTAAGAAAATGACTCTGTGTTTACTTGCTGGCTATTAAAAGCCACCCTGGACTTGTATTTTATGCACTGTCAGTGAAGGCAGTGGAGTTATGTGGAAGGGCTGCATTTGCAACAGGTGTAAATTCTCAGAGCTCTGCTGGCTTCAGCTGCCCTGGGAGGATCTGGCCAAGGAAAAGAAGGCAGCGTGGTTTTGAAAAGATACCTTTGAAAAGATACCTTTGGTCTGCTTGTGTCTTAACACAAGATGGTCTTAAGGTGATTTGTAAAGCACTTTGTGATGAAAAACATTATGGGGTCTTAATTTTCTGGGGGGAGAAATGTGTGTAATCGACACTTTTGGGAATTTTGAAGTGTGATTTCACAGAGTAAAACCCAATTTTATTGTTGCCAGGCTTTTGCTACCTTGTTTTCTATCTATGTAGTCCAGTCTCAGAAATATTATGTAAAACATAAAAGTGGTATTTTTCTTATGGTTAAAATCTATATGCATATTTGCCAAGAAAATCATAGCATATAATTTAAAAGCCACTGAATGTTTGAATTTAAGTCCAATTGTTGTAGTATTTGGTATGAAGCCTTCAGGAAGTGCTGCTGTGGATTGGTGCTGTTCAAATAGTCAGGACACTTCTATAAAAAATTCAAGTTTTAGAGAATGGAGGCACCCCTGAAGTTGTTAACGGATGTTAATGGATCCACAAGCTCAAATAAAAAATCTGAGATATAATTGTTATTAGAGCACAAAGTGCCCTGGCAGGAGTTAAAGGTCAATTTTTCAGAATCAAAACTGGAGTTGTGTGAGAGTCCCAGCTCAAAATGAATTATGGACGTACCGCCCTTATTGACTGTTGTAAAGGTGTAGTTTCAAATTAAAATCATTATTTTAGATTAAGCAGGCTGGTCTGAGCCTCTTGCAGTGTTTTAAAGGAAACATGAGTGGAGTGGAAGCAGTTAATTATTCAAGGCAGATGTGCTGCTCGCAGAGTTGGTTTTGTTTCTAAAAAACTGAACACTTTGCTGTAGATTTTATCCCTTATTTACTCTACAAGTGATGAGTTGGTTTAGCGGGGAGCAACATAATATTTTATAATATTTATGTTGTTTTTAAGGAAGGAAAGCTAAATTATTTAAGATTTTGTGCTGAAAACCGTGTAGATATTTCCGTGGGTAAGATGTACACTAAATAAATTATCCTGTCAGTGATGTGACATGAAAGTTTGAAAAGTAGAGGTTGTGGGGTTTTCTGTTTAAATATCATGTTATAAATTTGTATTTTTCTTAATAAAATAACTTCCTATGCCCTTTGGAAAATGCAACGTCAGAACGAACCCTGAGAATTTATGTTAAATCTGAGTTCTGCACCTAAATGAAATACCAGTGAAGCCTGAAGGCCAAATTCTCATAGTCCCAATGCCCATAAACAAATTATTACCCAGAAAACAATCCAGTGCCCCTGGGTCTGATTAGATGAGTCAAGTGTATTAGGGGCACACTCCCAAACCTGGCTTGTGCTGGAGAAACGACACCAGAACAATTTCCTGTACTTCTGTGAATGAAATAAATGCAGAAATGTTTCTGAAGGAAGGAGAGCAAACCCAAGGAGGAGGGAGCCTCGCTGAAGGTTTCTCTGTGCTGGGGACACTCGAGTTCCCATGTGCAGGAGCAGCCAGGCACCTTCAGGTGGGGAGCCAGAGCTGCAGGAGGGAGGAATTGGCTCCTCATTTGTCAGTTCTTTCTCTCCGTGGATGTCTCCAGCAGCTGCTGGAACCTTCTGGAGGTGCCTGCTGAGGTAGGGGAGCCCTGGAGCGGAGAATTCAGGTTATCCCCCTCTCTAAAAACTCCAGGAAGCAGATAGCAACTCCTCTGTGCGTTGCTGGGCAGTGGTTGAGGTATTATTTTAATATTAATTTAATATTATTTAATTGCGTATTTCAGATTTGGTTGTTTCTGTGGCTGCAGCTTTTGCCCTCTTTGTACCCATATAGTAATAATAATAATAATAATAATAATAATAAATAATGTATTGTAGGTACTAATGAGTGTTTTGATGAGTAATTTTGGTTACCTGACTCTGCTGGAGTTAAAGGACTCTGCTCATGCAGGTGTGAACATTTTAGAAGTTCAGTTTTTTGTTTAATCTGAAGTTAAGGGCACGGTACAGGGTGAAATGATTTGTGTTAAACTGGTAAACCCCATTTTTGTAATTGGTTCTTCCCACTTTGAGGAAAAAACCAGCTAATAATGAAATGATAGGTGATTTTATTAGCCCGAGTTGCACCTGAGGAAGAAAGTCCTTGTTCAGTGAGGCTGAACTTCCATCACGACATTTTCCAAGTAGTCACATCTGTCAGGTGTTTTTATGCCAGTGGTGAATAATAGCTCTGGGATACCTTTTTGATCTCACATCAAAATAAAAGAAATTAATGGGTAAGCAGCAATGCAGTTTGAAATGCTGTCAGCCAATCTGTGAGTCACTCACAGTTGAATTTTTGTAATAAAAGACAGTGCATGGTATAATAATGTCTAATAACCATAATATTTTGCATTTCAATAGCACCTTTCATCCAAGAATCTCAAAGTGCTTTACAAACATAAACTCCCAATAAACTCGGTGATGCTCACGGCGCTCCTGTGAGGTGGTGGGTGAGCCTCACCTCCGTTAGGGGTGGCGAAGTGAAGCCCCCAGAGAAAAGCTGAGGATGAAAAGCCGGGAGAGGTGGAGCAGGGCTTCTCTCGCTGCCTTGGCGGAGCTGCCAGGCCGTGGCGTGGTGGAATAACAGTTTATCAAAGAGAGCTGAGCCGTGGGATAGCTGGTGAGAGATAACTGCAGGGGGGTAACAGCAGAACCTCTGTTCCCAGTGACTCAGGAGCGTGGGGGTTGCTCCTGCGCTGAACCCACCTTTGCCTGGAGTTACCTTTGCGCTCCGGCTGTGGGCCTGGGCTGGTTGTGTTATCAAATAAAAACTCATTCACAAATGCAAAGTGCCTTTGGATTTCATTTTGTCCAAAATGGACGTTGTATCTTCACAAACCAGATTTATTCTGATCCCGGTACTCATTTCTCTCACATTCCATGGAGCTCAGCTGTAATTCTCAGACGTGGGTGGACGTGGATATCCAGAGCCCAGCCAGTGCAATCATGTTTTGCAATTAGGTGCATAATTACACTTTTCCAAACACTTTATTAGTGATTTGGGAGTTGGACTATGGGTGCAGGAGAAGTAAAATAACGAACAGATAAACCGAACAGCATTAAATCCCATATTTAGAACTGAAATTAATTAATGCCATCCTAATTTGCTTTGGAAATATATTTAAAAAAACTTTAATTCCAAACTTTAATATCTGTACAATAATTTCTGGTAGTTTAGAGGTTCTGCTTTTGATTTTTGATTCTTGATAGAGATTTTAGTGTCGAGGAGCACCTGATGGAGGTGTTACAGGGAACTGTTACCCAACACCTTTGGATGTGTTTGGGAGTAGAATCCAAGATATTCTAGCATGTAATTCTGCAGAGTTGTGACGTTCTGCTTCTTGAAGATGATGTTTATTTACCAGAAAACAGAACATTAGTATTTGAAATATTTGAAATTTTTGAAATATTTGAAATTTTTGAAATATTTGAAATTTTTGGCTGTGGCTGTGTTCAAACCTCATGGGAAATAAGCCCCTTTTTTCTCTCCTAGGGTATATTTCCGAAATCGCTGGGTGAAGACTGTTCACCCAGTTGTGCATCAGTACTGTTTGATTTCAAGCACACATTCCACCTTTCAGATGCCACAGAAGGAAGACATTCTTAAGCAGCGAGTAGTAGTTGTTACTTTAAACACATCACAGTATCTCTGTCAGCTGGATCTTGAACCAGGTAAGATAATTCCTTTACAAGAAATGTCCGTTCTTGAGAAATATTTTCCTCTCACCGCTGTTGGTCCCTTACCCAATTCTTGGAACTGTTTAAAAAAATAAAGTGAACAATGATCATCTTAAAATGCTCTTTTGTTTTTTTTTTTAATGAATAAATGTTTATTACAAAGCTGTAAACTGCTGGCATTCTAATTAACCTTTTGCTTATTCTTTTCTTTTCCTTCTTTAAAAAAAAATTAAATTAAGAAGCAGAACTATCTATGATCTGGTGTTTCTGAGATCCAAGAGGGAAAATTCTGTTTGAGATTCTGACTTTGAATATTATGCTCATTAAGGTCATTACTCAGTGGAGCATGTAAGCAGAAACACACAGAGAGCTCTTTTCCCTTGTTTTGTGAATTGTTTAGCTTTGCAAACAACTCCCACACATACAAGCCCTGCCTTTGTTAACATGATACATTTAGGGTTGTTTTCTAAACTGAAACATATCAGACTGATTTTTTGGGACAGAGGCTGCTTAGGGTTTATTATTTTCCTGATCTCCAAATGAAATCCATCTGCTTTTTGGAGAGCGCGGAATTTCTTTCCGTAAGTTGTTAGGGTTGGTTTTTTGTGGCTGCATCGAAGCATTTGTTGCAACAGAGAAAACTAATATGGGATTTATGGTCAATATTTTTGGGTCTTTAGATAGCAATAGCTGCTTTGTTTGGCAGCGAGCTGTGTACAGTCATGCCACAGCAATGTGTGTGCAGCTGTATGAAATTCGTATTTTCCAAAGAGAATTGCTACATTTTTGTGTATGTAATCTTCATTGGATGGTTCACTAAGTCCTCTAATACTTTGTTTTAAACCTTCATATATCACAGACATCAATGTAGAAACCCTCTTCTATACCTATCCTGAATTTATTCATAAAATAAAAGTCTCCAGTCGCCAAGTTTTTTTCCAAGTGCATGTTCTCCAGCGCGTAGATTCCCACTCACCCACCAAACCTTTGCTCCAACATTATCATAAAATGGAATTTAAATTTTCCTTCAACTTCTGTTCCTTTTTTTCTGCCCCCCAACATTCCTTTAAGCCCATAACCAGCAAAGTGCTCGGGTATGTGTGCAATTTTACTGGGAAATTCAGTGTATAAAGTAGTGAACAGGACTCAGGTACATGAGGAATTCCTTGTCACTGTCACTGTCCAAAGCTCTTCAGGTCTCATGGTGCTGAAATGACTTTCAGAGTTGAGAAACCTCTTGAGGGATGGGCTGCCAAGAGACATTTCCTCTTGGTGTGAGGAGGGCTCAGATAAAAAACCTGTTTAATTTATGTGAATCACAAGAATAAAAAACCTGTTTAATTTATGTGAATCACAAAGAGCTGGGGCTTCTGCTATCTCACTGGCAACCGGGTGACCACTGCTGGTCATTTGATGGGTTTGAAAATTGTTTGTGTGGTTTTCAGTAGTTGCTAGAAATTAATTTGTGTAAGCCAGACTTTTATTTATTCTAGTTCTGGTTACAGAACACAGAATGTTAAGTTCAAGTTCTTTGTTTTGTTATCAGTATTGATTTTATCGTATTCCAAGTTTCATTTATTTGCTGATATCTCTGTTTTGCAGGGTTTTTTACACACATTCTGTTAGATGAAGCTGCTCAAGCTATGGAGTGTGAAACTATCATGCCTCTAGCATTAGCTAATAAAAACACGAGGATTGTCCTGGCTGGAGACCATATGCAGGTAAGAGCTATGGAACTTTCGAGGATGAAGTGCATATATCTAATATTTGTATTTATATATTTAAGTTATTTACCTGCACCAAATCATAGAATAGATGGGAAAGCCAAGGAGAACTCCAGGAAGGTTATTTGACCAAGATAGGAGGATATTTATTGCAGTCAGGGGTTTATGGCTGCTAGTCCCTGTTGATTTTTAAAAGAATTCAAGAATATGGAGAGTTAGGACTTAGAGAACTTTAAATTTTTATTAGAAGCATCTAATCTGCTGAAGATTTGAAGGAGTGAGAAATGGGAAACGGAAACTAGCCAGTGCTTTTATGTTTCTGCAAACTGCCTGCGAGCTGCTGGGATGGGAGAGTTTAAAACACTGATTATGGCTGTCATTTTGCAGCCTGTAGGCACAAGAAAGCATGCTTGGAAAAGTCAGCTTTACTTGCTTTATTGATTTAGCCCAGATTTATTTGTTTTTATAGATTTGTCTTTAATTCTCTTCACTTCTCACCGTAGCAGCAGAGTGGATGTTTGCTTTGGTACAGTATCAAACTCAGATGGTGTTGGCACCTCTGATTTAATCCTACTGGGTCATTTCAAGTCATGATATTAATAATGCCAAGGACTGGACAGGGCTGTTTAAATACTCCTCTCAAAAGTGTTTTCAAGAGCTTGGAATTCTTATTCAGGCTTGATCTCATCAGCCCAGCTGGGTGGGTGAAGTCTTGCTGGGGCCTGTGTGTCTCAGGCTGCTCTGTGGCTCAGGGTCTTACAGAAGATCCTCCATCAGGTGTCCACTCTTTAAATTTCAAAAACTATTATTTAGCTGAAGTGAAACTCAGCATCTGAATCATACGAATTCAGAATGACAAAATAGATTGGCTTCATTTCTGCACTTGGAAATTGTATTTTAAAAATCTCCTTTCATCATCTTTGGTTGTATTTTTCCTGCTATAATAGATTGTTAATATTATTGTTAAACAAGCCCAGTAGGAGTTGAGTGTAACAGTAAATAGGTCACTGGGTTTTTGTTTTTTCACCAACATTTCTGTTTATCTTTTTAAATTGTATTAAAATTCCTGTGTTTTCTGATCTGTGCTATTTGTGGTAATAACTAAATTGTAGAAGTGGTTGTCAGAATAATGGTGTAAAGTCATTCTGAACGCAGTCTGGAGGGTTGAACTTACACATAAGGGCCCTTTGCACAGTTATTGGATGTTTATTGTTCCTTTAAGACCGTGCTGGTCTTTAGTCACTTTTCTGGAAGGAAGGAGCATTTCTGTGGAGCAGCCATGGTCTGTGTCTTCCAGCGATGAGTGTGCAGTGAGAGGAAGGTTTCATTTGTGGTTTGATGCAAAAATGATGCAAATGCAGCTGTTGGGAGCGTGAAATTCCGAGTCCACCTATTTAGTTACACTCTCTTTGTATGTGTGTGTCTATTACAGCTCAGTCCTTTTGTCTACAGTGAATTTGCCAGGGAAAGGAACCTCCACGTCTCCTTGCTCGACCGGCTCTACGAGCACTACCCTGCCGAGTTCCCCTGCAGGATCCTGCTGTGTGAGAACTATCGCTCCCATGAAGCAATCATCAAGTAGGTGTGAACTTTTTCACTGTATCATGTGCTTCTCCTGACTGCTGTGAGCCAACCAAAGAGCCAAGCGCAGCTGAAGTGCTTCTCTCGTGAAATCTGAGTTGTTTCAGAGTTCATCAGTAATTCCGTGTTGTAGTTTGGTCTCCTAGAGTAGGTGGCTGTGGGGCAGAGCCCTAATTCAGGTGGGGATGCTTTGGCTGCTTGCACACGAAACCAAAAGAGGAATCAACTCACCCTTTTTAACCCCTGTGCAGTTTATTATATAGACTCTGGGCTTCTTTGACCCATTTCAAAATTTTAGATTTACTGGGGTGGATTATCTTGGAATGGTAAGCTGTGGGCAATGTAAGGAACATATGGAGATGCAACTGTGAATGGAAAAAAATAGGTCAAATTTTGTGCATGTTTCTTTACTGTTGACATCTTTTATTACTTCTTTCAAGACACATTAATCAGTGGGTTTGCATTTTTATGCTATGATAAACTAATGGCTGCCAGTGTAATGAGCTCATCCATGAGCTGTGCTGGAAAGAATAAGTGCAATCATGGGGAAAAATGCTAAAGTTTAAATCCTGGCTCAAATATGTACTGAGGAATATTATGTTGGTATCCAGTCATACTAATTAGGTTATCGCTGTGTTCAAAGCAAAAGCAGAAATATTTAAGTGCTCTGGGGAATCAAAAGTGAGAATGTAAAATGTTTTCTTACATAGCTTGATCTGTCTTCACTTCATGGACTTTGTAATTATAGGCTGAGTGCTGCTAAATTCCTTACACATTTCTTGAGTTTCTGAGTTTGAAATGAGAGAACATCTGTAAGGGGAAGGATAATTTCAGCTTTTCTTTAGAGATCACTTCCATGTCATTTACCTCAGAAAGATCATGAAAATTCACTTCAGTAGGTGAAATTCAGAGAGGGAGTTCCAAGAAAGATCCACTGTGTTGGACACCGAGGTGAGGATGCAGGGACACCCCTGGGGCTGGTCAGCTCTGGTGAAAATCCAGAGTGCCCAATTCCACTTGGAGGAGTTGCTGTGTGAGCTGGAACCAGCTGAACACTCATGGTGGTCCCTTTAGGAGATGTCTCAAGTCTCCTTTTGTGTATAGTGTGGAATTTCCCCTGACAAATGGGACCATGACACTTAGGACAGAAACTCAGGAAGATGAAGGGCTCATTAATCATCTCTACCTCACTGGAGCAGAGACACCATGAGAAATTGAGGAAGGAGCGATCCATTAGCTCAGCCTGACTTTGGAGCTGTAATTGGAAAAAACAGCCCATACTGAAGAGTTTTGTTGTTTAATGAGGTCTTGTTACTAAAAGTTAATTTGCAGAAGGAATAGTTGGTTTTGCCCCTGGCTGCTGTGGAGCGACTGCTGCAGCCCAGCCCACAGAGGAGTGCAGTGCTGCTCAGGGCTGGCCAGGGTGAGCCAGCTCAGGTCAGGGTGGCTGCCGTGCTCTGATGGTGGTTTGGTAGCAGACAGGTTCCTGTGGCTTTTCCATGAGCAGCTGTTCCCATCCTGAGCTGCAGTAGCTGGAATCCAGGGGGACTCCATGGACCCACCAACTGCAGTCTCCTGCTTTGGCTGTCTCCACGTCAGGCTGTGCTCAGGTTGCTGCAGCCTCTGAGTGAATCCAGAGAACATTAAGGTTGAAGGCTCAGCATTGAAAGGTTAGATGATACCAAAACTCACTAATTACTGGAAGCCAGTGCATTAATTTAGCTCTGCTGTGCAGTAGCAGACAGGAGTTACAGCAATCTGCACTCTCTCCTTGCTGCTTTTGGTCTCATCCCATTCCGTTTGCCTCTTCCCTCCTACTTTTCACCATGAAGTCATTCTTGCCTCATTTCTGTTTCTGGAACGGCTGCTGCCAGCAGAGGAGCTGGGTTCTGGTTGTGTTTCTGGTCTCTGGCAGCACAGATCAGCCTGGAGTAGAAGTCCCAGAGGAAAAGCTTGGTTGACAGCTGAGTGCTTGGCCTGCACCGTGCTCAGTGCACACCAGATCTGTAGTAAATTCCTCTTCCAAGTTCGATAACTCTGAAACTGCCATGAGCAAGCTCATTGTCCAGCCTGGGCAGTAACCAGTGCCAGACAACAAACGTTCTTCTTGCCCAGTTTCCAGCCACCAGAACTTCTGAGTGAAACATCAGTGAGAATGTTCATAACTTTGTCGAGCTTGAGATGAGAAGAAAAAACAGCCTTTGTAGAAAAAGTGTTGGAGAAGCATATTTTTAGTGCCTTCTGCTGTGTCTGTAGTAGGGAAATATCAGTTCAGAGAAACCATTTGAAGATGCTGAATAGTAATCAGTGGTTCTGTTTTCCTTATGAAGTATTTTGCGGTTGCATATTTCATCAGGGAGATTTGCATATTTTATCAGTGAGCTCATGTGTAGACTGCACATTTTACCCTGTTTTGCCTTGTTACAGTTACACATCCGAACTTTTCTATGAAGGCAAATTGATGGCAAGTGGAAAGCAGCCAGCACACAAAGATTTCTACCCTTTGACTTTCTTCACAGCGCGTGGAGAAGATGTGCAAGAAAAAAACAGTACGGCTTTTTACAATAACGCAGAGGTAACTCTTCTTTGCTTTTGCTGTTGATTGTTTGCTTAAAGCTCCACTCCCCCAAATTTATGCTCAGCGTGGGTGGAAGACATAAATTGTCCTCTGCTAGGAGAGGGGAGCATGGAGTTTGCTAAACATGATGTAATGAAAATTGCAATTGTAGTAAACATTTCCACTAATTTACCTTCTTTTCTTCTTTGCAAATTATAAGCCGCATCTCATTCTCTCGGCCTCATTCTTCAGGATGTCTTTCCCGGTAATTTATGTGACATTCTGATAGATGTATCTTAGCAACTGAGAGTAACTGCAGTTTGAAGTAAAAGTTAGGTTTCTTTGACTGTTGTAGAAATGTTCCCACTCAGATAAGAGTCCTCTGGAGTAACATTTCACATTTGCTTTAATATGTTTAGGATCAGTGTCTAACTGATAATGTGCAGATGAGATTTTTTTAGGTGAGAACTTATTCTTGATCTGTTTGTTTCACATGGATTTATTGGTATTCTTCAAAAATGACTTTCATTCTCGTTCCTTCCCTTGTGTTTAAAAGAACCAAACAACCCAAGCCCACAAAAACAAACACATGCAGCAGCACCCACCTCCCACCTTCTGACTTGGTGACACTTTTCGTAGTGGAAGATGCCTTTTTCCAGTCACCTCCAGTTAGGGAGGGAGAGAAAATCGAAGAAATAGCAGTAATTTCCTTAAGCTTTGGAGAGATTTCAACTGGATAGAGCTTGATGTGAGCACTGCAGAGCTGTCTGGGTTTCCCCTTGTTGATCACGGTGTGGTTCACCTGATGCACAATTTGAAAGCTGATTGTTGTTGTTGTGCTGCACTTGGTAAACATTCTCTGCTGCGTTAAAAATCTCCTCAAATCAGAAGCTCCAGTGACTTCTGGACACCTGACTGCTTTCATTAATCTACTTGGATTACTTTGCCATTTAAAAAAAGTTGTAAAAGACCTAAAAATATCTTCAGTGGCCAAGTAACTGTCTGAAAACTGTGAGTCATTAATGGCCACGGGCAGAAACGAAGGACAACGGCTGCTTCGACACCAGCAGGAAGAACTGAAAGCAGATGAGGAGGGAGATTTTTTCTGTTTGGCCCTTAATGGCTGTTTGCATTGGGGCATCTTGTGGTTCACTGATGCCTATATTAAGAATTAATCTGGGAAATACACTTCCCCTTGTTGGTCTTCACTCTGAAATTTCCCTGTGTGGTATTAATTCTAAATACATACCCAGAAGCTATGCACTTTCAGAGGATCTTGCCAAAATACCTACAAAAGATCATTATTTTTGTGCTATGGTTTTTATAGATATCAAAGTTTATTCTAATGTCCTTTGTCAGCAGAGCTGGCTTTTAAATGCAGGAATTGATGTCATAAAAGTATTCAGGACCTGCTTAAAAACACTCCCATATTTTCACTGTCCTCTGAAATTGCCAAAAATAAACTATTTGTGACTTTTAAAGGATTAACAGACCTTTTTTTTCTTTAAGAGGCTGAGCTTGCATTTGGGATGCAGTAGGAGAACTGCATCATGAATTACCATGCTTTAAATAGCTGGAGAAATATTTATTGAATGTAAATTTAAAAAAAAACCGAAAGGAATCACAAACCTTCTATGAAGTTCCTCAGAAATGCCTTTTGCAGTGTTGGTACCTCTGGTGTGGTGAAATGAGCTGCTCTGGCAGGAGGTTACTTTGAGGCTGCCTCCTCACAGGAGGAGGTTTTCAGGTTTTATTACACATTCGTCTTCTCAGGTAGCACATTTCCTAGTATTTCACAGAGATGAACTAGCAGTTGATGAATAATCCCAAACTCCCAATGGTATCCTTTGGAATGGGAGGTGATCGTGCTCTGCTAGACGGACTCTGTGTCTGGAGTTATCAGGCTGTAAGATAACATCTATAAAATCCAGAATAAAAACAGAATTACAGCTATTTAGGCAGTACATTTACTTAGAGAAATCAGATGAAGCGTGGCAAGAAAGGTCCTAAGCACTTGACATTTTCATAAGAACGTAAGAATGAGAATTAAGGTTATTAATATAATTTTGAAAATTGTAATTTTAACAGTGACTTTTGTGGGAAAACTTCCTTCAGGATAAAAAAGGATACAGTGAATACACAGTTTTAGTGCATGATGCTTTGGAGCATCACTGCAGAATGCAGCGGCACCAGTGCTCGTGTCACGCTGGGTCCTGTCAGTGTTTCAGAAGTTCAAATTCCCTTTCCATATCAAAGAGTGACGTGCAGTGGAACACAACCTTAAGGGCTGGTAAAAATCAGAGGCAGACCCAGCAGAATAGGGAAAAAGGAAATTACCTTGGGTTTAATGGGATTCTAGGTGCACAGCTCGTCACAGGTGGAAATACGCCGAGCAGCCCCTGTGTACAACGCGGATACAATTTTATGGACCTCACAAATTAGCATGTATACCTAAAATTTCTCAATAAGAAATTTAACAAATGAGGTAATTGTCCCCCTATCCCCCTCTAAATGAGACTACAGCTGAGTTGAAAAAACCTGTTCCAGAGAGGAGGCTCCGGGCAGGGCTGGAGCCTCTGCTTTGGAGACACTCGGGATGTTCCGTCTGCTCCCCTCAGAGAAGCCCCAAGCTGAGCTCAATCTCAGCCCCCAAGGGTTCTCCACGTGTAGGGCTGAGGGACAGGGAGTGTTTGTGAAGGGGACAGGGAAAGGGGATAAAAATGGATGAAAAGAGTATAACAAGAAAAGACAAAATCCATCAGGCGTCACCTCCTGCCTTTCTTCGCAGGTGTTTGAGGTGGTGGAGCGTGTGGAGGAGCTGAGGAGGAAGTGGCCGGTGGCCTGGGGCAAGCTGGACGACGGCAGCATCGGGGTGGTGACCCCGTACGCGGACCAGGTGTTCCGGATCCGCGCCGAGCTGCGCAAGAAGCGCCTGTCAGACGTCAGCGTGGAGAGGGTGCTCAACGTGCAGGGTGAGCAGCAGCAGGGCTGGGCTCAGCGAGGCCAAAGCGGGGCTGGGGATGTAATAACTCCATCAAAATACCCTAAAGCTGTGGAAGCAAAAGGAGAGCTATGACATAGACGTGCAGGGTGAGCAGCAGCAGGGCTGGGCTCAGCGAGGCCAAAACGGGGCTGGGGCAGTCATAACTCCATAAAAATATCCTAAATCCATGGAAGGAAAAGGAGAGCTATGACATAGATGTTGTTCCAGTGTTGGTTATAAACTCGCAGACATGAGATTTATCTTTTCTCAAAGTTAAGTTCAACCTTAGTTAAAAATTAAACGGAGTGAAAATGTTTATTTTCACAGGTGAAAGCTGATAGATTTTAACACAATTTTAACGTTTTTAACAAACTGATAGATTTTAGAGTTCCAAATAGAAATGTAACAAAACCTTCGCCTCAAAACGCTTTACTGATTTTTTTTCCATCTGTGGAATAAGCTGTAAGAATAAAAATTTAGGTGTTTCTTCCTGAACTCACATTGATAACAAGGATTTTGTGTAGGCATAGCCTGTTGCTAGGTTGCACTTCTAGTCAGTAATAAACAAAGGCAGATGATAAAGTAACTGAGTGACAGTGAGTGGTTTGCTCTGTTTTTTCATGGTGGATATTCATGTATTTGAACAATTTTAAAATATGAATCAAAAATGTCCAGAACGGGTTTTTTTTTTTTTTGAGGTAGAATAAATAAATTCAAGATTTGTTATTGACTGGCTGGCAATGCTGTAAAGAAAATTAACATTTCAAAAAACTTCGGGAGTGATTAATATCAAGGTGAAAAAGTAATTTTTTTTAAAGAGGAAATATTCTTGTAATAGAATATGCTATTTATAGTGCATCTTTTAAAAATTTTAAATCTTATTATTCTTGCATAAAGCTCTCCAAGTGAAGGGTGCCTGTGAGTTCAGAACATCTAGGTGTGAAATCTGGCTGGCAATTGCAGTGCTCTGGCCGTGGCAGGAGCAGAAATAGCAACAATTATCTCAGCGATGCTTTTTGTTTCCTTTTAGGAAAGCAGTTCAGAGTTTTGTTCCTGAGCACAGTACGAACACGGCACACGTGCAAACACAAGCAAACTCCAATCAAAAGGAAAGAGCAGTTACTGGAGGATTCGACAGAAGACTTGGATTACGGTTTTCTGTCTAATTACAAACTTCTCAACACTGCCATTACGAGAGCACAATCCTTGGTAGCTGTGGTGGGAGATCCTATTGCTCTGTGTTCCATTGGAAGATGCAGGTACTTTATCCATATTCCTTGGTTAATCTGGGCTAAGGGTGCAAAAAAATGGGATTATCTGATGGATTTAGGAAAATGATGGCTGTCATCACGTGTAACCGGGGAAAAACGTGATACCCACACCTGGCCATCGATAAACTGTCTTTTCCTGTGTTTATAATTGCTCAGATTTTCACTTTACACTAACAATTAAACAACCTTCGTTTACTTTCTAGCAGGGTTTTTTGCATAACTGTTACAATTCTATATACAAATAAAAGTAACGCATAATTTGGAGTTTAAAATTGTGATGTAATGTGGTATTTTAAAGTTGAATATTATGGCAGTTGTAGGATGGTAGAAGACTTGCAAAACATTATTTATGCTGTGATAGGTCTTCGTGACACTAGGAAAAAACTCGTTAAGGTTGGAGTGAATTTGCATTTTATAGACCTAAATGAAGAAATGGGGAAAATGCTGAGATATGTAAACACTTACGTTAAGGGTTCCAAGTCCTTGTTCTTCAAAGGGTTTTTTTGGGTGGAAGAGCTGAAATTTTGAGATGATCAGAGATAAACCCTGCAGCTCATTCTCGAAGAGAGGAAACACTGCACTGACTACATTATTAAAATAAAGCTAAAAATACATATTAGTTGTTATATCTATGTTGTGTTCCACTTTCCTGAGCAGTGCTTCTGCTGTGTCGAGAAGGGATGTGGTTTTCAAAGATGAAGAGTTGAAAAAGCCAAATGGAGCTCAAGCCTTTGTTTACTGTGTTTGTGAAATATAACCTGAATTTCACCACTTCCTGCTGGGGCCGCGTCAGGAGTGTCTGTGTGTGAATGCAGTGATCTGCTTTCAGTGGCTTTATTGACAGAGAAATAATTGTTGTGGGTTTAGTTCACCTTTCCCTTCACCTGGTTGGGTTTTTTAGTCATGGGCTGGTTTATGTAATGAGCTGATGACAAAGAGCCCATATGCCTCTGAGTGCTCCTTCAAAATATCTGAAACAGGGCGTGCAAAAATTTAATAAAACAGAAATATAGGCTGTCAGCATGGTAAATAAATGACAGTGCTGGCAGTTAAGGGTTGAGTTTGCATTTTGAAGACCAGCAGCTGTTCATAGACGTAGAGCTGTTCCAAATTACAGAACTAAAAGATAATTAAGAAACAAGGAGCGCTGAAACTTTATTAAGATGTATTTTGAGCTTTCTCTTTAATACACCATTGTCTTGTTTCACTGAATAATTGAACATTCACTCTTTGAAAATAGTGCTGGAGGGGCTCGGGGAGGCTGCTGGGAAGATGGTTCTTTTTTAGTACAACAGGAGTAGAGAAGTCTGAAAGAAGTGACATTTCGTTAGGAAAAACAGACCTCAAAAAAGTTTAGAGTGTGCTTGAATTTTATAAATATTCTAATACCTGTCAGAATGAGTCAGGGCTGTAATGACGGTTGTAGAGAGCTCTGTGAAGTGTGCCCAGGGTAATCATTACACTCCCGTGTGCTCCAACCGGACCAGACAGGGCTGCCTTGGCAGACACCCCCGTGAAGCTGCCGAGCTCGCTCAGGCACAGGCAGCAGGGTTTGATCCCCTGTTCCTACACCCCAGAACAAGTGTTCCATGTGCAGAGCTGCTGCTCGGGGCACTCGCAGCGTTCCGAGCAGACGTGCATGAGTCTCAGGGGATTTGCGGTGCTTGGCAGTAGGTTCGGTGACTGAATTGATTAATCAGAGGAAATTCCATCATTAAAGCATCCCGGTGATGCATTCAATTTTGGGTTTTAATTCTCACTTAAAACCTTGCAAGATCTGTTTGCCCTAAAGCAAAATGCAGAGAAAGGGCCAGCTCGCATCCTGAATTTTAAAAGAGCGTTTCTCGCCTCTATAAAATCACACCAGAAATGGGCTTTTAGGGAAAACTTATTTTGAATTCTTAAGAACATCAGTAGCATCACAGCATCCAGGCAAGGCAGACTTTTGTTCTTTCCCAGCTACTCAGCAAAACGTGACACTGCTGTTACAATTAGTGTGCAGCAATCTCCCATTTTCCAGGTTTTGGGGAAAGAACGGTGCTTGCTGATAGGCCAGACCTCGTTACTGAGGGGTGAACAGGCAGGAGTCAGAGTCAGGCACACCTTTACTCCTGATAGTTTGAAAGAGACAGCTCAGTCGGGTTTGTTGGGGTTTTTTTTAAAGTGACATCTTCAGACCTTATTTAAATATCTTTTAAGCTTCAGTAACTTCACGCAGAAAGTTCCTTTGAGGTTAAAATAAAATCGTGAGTGTAAAGCTTTTGTATAGATCCTGCTGTGGATGTTAACAACAAAAAAAAGGACTTTTTAAATAAAGCAGTAGGAGACATGAGCAAGCAGAAGTCAGGGAGGAATGGTCTCTTATTACATGTTTTAAATAAGCCCTCCACCCTCCAAAAGGTTGGAAACAGAATTTTCTTAGCAAATCATGTGTCACCTGATGGTTGTCTTTCTAACTCAAAAAGACTTCTGTATGTTGTAGAAAAATCTGACACACGCCAGAAGTTATGGTTTTGTTTGTTTTCCACCAGAGAATCTCAAAGCATCTCTAGAAACTCCCAAAAACACTAATTTTCTTGTGCCTCTGAAGTGTTTCACAAGAGTGGCTTTGAGGGTGTATCTCAGCTCTGGTATTTGCTACGCTGAGTGATCTGCCTAAATTCGGAGAATGTTCTTGATGTCTTCTGGGGCTGAGAGTCTCTGTAATTCCTGTGACTTTCTGAGCTTCAATAAATGCCTTAAATCACACACATTCCAGAATTTTAAGCACTGAATTTGCTGGTTTTGGTTTTCTAGGAAAGAATTCTGAGTTGGAGCTGTCCATGGCATTAATATTCAGCGTGGTGCCCAGCCAGGGCTGTGCTGTGATGCACGGGGACAGACTGAGTCCATCTGAAGTGGCTGGGGAGCTTGCACTGGGCTCTGGGGTTCAGCTGCAGGGAGCAGCTTCAGGCTGGATGCCTTGGTGTGTAAATGAGCACACACAGAAAACAAAAGTATCTCCGGGTTACATTAAATCCGTTTTAATTTATCAACAGCCATTGACCTTCCTCACTGTTTGTAAAAATCGTTTCCGTAGGAAATTCTGGGAAAGGTTTATTGCCCTGTGTCACGAGAACGAGAGTCTTCATGGCATCACGTTTGAGCAGATCAAAGCTCAGCTGGAAGCTCTGGAGTTAAAGAAAACCTACGTGCTGAACCCCCTGGCCCCCGAGTTCATCCCCCGAGCTCTGCGACATCAGCACTCGGCCAACCCCGCCAAGCAGCAGCAGTCGCCTCCCAAGGTAAGGTGGGGCTGGGGCTGGGTCTGTCAGAGCTGAGTGCGGGGAAATAACCATCAGAGGTTTATGGAACAAGCTGTTTGTTTGAAAACGGCATCAGTGCAATCCCATACGAGTGCAATTCCAGAGGGATCCTCAGCATTTTCGAGGGAAAGCTCTGGACTTGTACTGTCATAAAGGTTTTCCCAATATGGCTTGGGCTTGTCCAAGCCTTGCTTCCTTCTAAAACACACCCTGGCTGGCTCTGGCACGTTCGCTGGCAGTGACCCTGGTGAACTTCAGCCGTGGAACCTCAGGGTTTAGATAAATCAGATTAAACCTCTCAGCAAAGCCAGGCCCTGTCCCAAGCCGTGCTCTGTCCATACCCCGAGAAACAACAGGCTGATACAGACAGTGACAAGGAGTAAAAGAAGCCACAAAGTAACAGCCAAAAGGGATTTGGTTGGGTCTAAAAATCACATTTAAAATTCAGGAACTTAAGTTAGGTAAGATAATTTTTTGATGTAATTAAAAATATGTTGTAAACGGGTTTATTGCATAGATTAGCTCAGTGATAACGTCCTTCAACAGACCAGATTTCATTAGCATCAAGAGGGCAGAGAGATAAAATTACCTCCAAGTGGTAATTTCATTGGCTCTTTTTGTTAAAGCAGGTGAAGAAGTGATGAAAATATATGGCTTCCTTAAACACTAAATTTCAGAGCTTTCTTGGGGGTGGTATATTAGTAATGAATTCTATTTTAATAGTTCTTTGTAGTTTATATCAAAATCATTTGGGTTGTAATTTAATTAAATTGTGTTTAGAGGTGGAACTGAAATGCAGGTTATCAGCTTTGTGATGAACTTGGTGTACAGGAAGGAAGAACTGCACATATTTCCCATATTTACATTTTTGTTCCAGGCTGTATCATTGAAATGAGATTTTTTACGACAGGTTTTTTTAATACAAAAAGGAAAGCCTTCCCTTTGGCAGTCCTTCCCAAAAGGGAGCTTGTAAGTGAGAACATTTGGTTTCTTCATCAAGATGCATTACCTTCTGAAACAAACACCAGATTTCTAAAGCTTCTAGTCGTGTGTCAAAACACTGGGCTTACAGAAAACCAGAAATTTCAAAATTGTCTTTAAAAGCCACTGCTGCACTTTCATTTTTCATGAGCTCTTCAGTCTTTTCCTTAATAAAAGAACATCATTATTAATACTTCTAGTTTCCCAAATGAAAAGGAAAAAAGTATTTGAAAATGCAGGTATAGTACATTTAGGAAAAAAAAGGAGAGTGAGGGTTGGGGAAAGTGAGAGTCTTAAAAGTAGACAGCTCTGTTTGTTTGTCTTTAGTTTGTTGGTAAACGAAGCCCTTGTGCTGTTCAACCTGCCAGCTCTGTATTTTCAGCTTAAGATCTGACGTGTTTAAACCACCTGTATCATAACTGTAAATAAAACCTTCCCCCCGAATGCCATTGACAGGTAGTGAGTGTGCAGTAACAGCAGCGCAGTGAGCAGGTGATAATCAAATACAGAGAATGCGGCTGGGACCGGGAAAACATCTCCCTTTGCTTGAGTTCTAAAAGCAGATGGTTGGTTTTGCTTATTTTAGACATCCTAAGCACAGAATTGAACGTTAAAAATGAAGCATTAGAACCTAGCAAAAAAATAAGAACATTCTCAATACCATGAATTGCAGTGAGTGGATGGGCATTGTCCAAGTCAGGGCTTGCCTTCCACACGTGGTGAGAAGTGATTTTGTACAACAGCACCTTCTTGTTCAGCAGAATTGCTCCTGGATTTATGTAGGGACGTTAAAAACCTCTTTGCTGTTTAGATTTTAAAGAAGGAAAAATATCTCTCTGTGTGAGAGGCCAGCAGCCAGCATGGACCTGTGGTGGGGGCACTGCCTGCCCCGTGTCCGTGTGTCTGGGCTGGGCCTGGCAGTGAGGAAGGAGCACGGAGTGGAATGGGAGAGCCTTTATTGGAGCTGATGATGTGGAAAGGGAAAGTTTCCAGAACTCGGAGCTTCCCTCGGGGTAGCTCACGTACAGTAAATTAAGCTCTGAGTTTACAACTTTGCTGCCTCCCACTCGCTGCCTGCCAGCTTCTGGTCTGGATTCAGGCACTTAAATCAGGGTGCATCATCATCCCAGCCATTTCCTGCAGTCAGGGAGGAGCAGGGTCGGAATGAATCTCTGGAGAATGAATCTCCCTTCTCCCGTTTGTTCACTAAAGGGGGATCCAAGGAATGACGAGGCTGGTAACTGCCTGCAGTCACCCACATCTTGGTCTGGGCTTCCTCTGAGTGCCTTTCTGTGATGTGGATTTTTATATTCCAAAGGTTTTTAGAGGAACCTGAGTGTGTTTGTGCTCCGGTGTTGTCAGTCACCCTCAGTTCAGGGTAGGTGTTCCAGTGTTTCGGAGCTGGGTGGGGACATGAGCCTTGGTGTGAAAACCTTTGAGAAATGGTAACAATTGATAACAGACTGTTAGAAAATCATTAAACCGTCAAAACTGTGAAGAGAAAAAGACAAAAGAAAGGCTGCAACTCCCTTCCCCAACTTCCCCCCAGCTGACTTTTACCGTGCTGAGCTCCCATTGAGAGGACAGCTCCTCTTACAAACGTACCTCATTATTTTCTCACAAACTTATGTCAGTATTTGCTATTTCGGTTTTAAAAACATGGCACCCATAAAATGCAGGTCTGATAGGTCAGAGCAGAGGTTTGTGAGACAGATACAGAAATGCTGTGTGCTGGCCATGGGTGATTGAGGCTGTAGCTCCTCCACGTTTTCATTGAACCTTTCTCTGTTGAATAAACAGGCTTCCGTTGTTTAAGTGCTGCAATGAAAAGCAATTCTTATTTTATTTTTCCATAATTCATTTTTCAAATGAGAAGAAAATTTGGAGACCAGTTCTTTAATCTGGTTTATGCATGAGTCAACATTGTCAAACAACCTGTCTTTGTACCCTGACTAATTTGCTCAGAGTGCTGGAAAACTGCCTAGACTTATCTCCTGGGCAAGAAAAGTTTTGCAGCATCAAAGCGTTTTTAGATTTATTTTAAATTTGTGAACGTACTTAGGTCCAGATTAAGTCAAGTATTTCTGTGCTGCAAAGGACTTGAGAGCATACTGGCAATGGAATATGTGCTCAGAGTTTATGAATATTAACTAATTAATTGATGCTGCAAACTCATGGGAAAGTGGGAGGGATAACTCAGGTCTGTAAAATCCTTTTCTCGTGTACAATTCACCAAGGAGGAGAAGCTTCCCCTGAGCTCTGGGGTTCTTTACTCTCCAGTTTTGGGGAGCAGTCATAGAGGAGTCACAGCTCAGAAGGTGATAAATGATTTGGGGCAGGGAGGCAGAGTCTGATGGGGCTGGGTGAGCCACAGAGTGAAACTGGGGCAGCTCCTTTGTCTGCAGCGTTCTTGAGCTGGACCCTGGAGCAGAAATGGATCCTGTTTCTGCTGCAGCTGCCTTGCAGAGGAATCGTGAGGGTTCCATTGGTGCTGGGTGCTGCTCCTGAAACATGCGGGACAGTGGGAAATAAAGTGATGAGAAATGAAACTCAGAATATTTGCTGAGTTTGCAGATACTCTTTGCATCTGAAAACAGGCCTTGGGAGAGAGTTTCCCCAGAGGGAGTCGTAATGACCCACTGGTTAATTGAATTAGTGGTATTTAATATCCAGTTTGTGAATTCAGAGTCTGGTGGTGGAACTGGCTGGCTGAATGTATAAGAATAAACTGTAGGGCTGACTCCTTTCAGACTCAGTTTTATGTTTAATTCTCATCTTCCCTTGAAATAAAAAGCTTTGGTTTGTGTAAGAACGCAAAGATCACTCTTATTGGTTTTTTTCCTTTAAAGGGCAAGGTCCATCATCATAACCAGAATGACCATTTCCCACCTGATGGAATTGGTAAGTGCCTCTGCAGTTCCTGGGGAATTCCTGAGCCCCGTGGAGCTGTCAGTATTTGACACACGTGGAGTATCTGCTCTGCTCTCTGTCTGAAAGGCATTTCCGTGTTGTTTGCATGTGGGAATCAGATCACAGCTGTTAAGTGGACATTTGATATTTCCAAGGCTCTCCCTTTATAGGTGTTGTGTGCTCTGACTTTGGAGCCTTAACACAAACACAGTCGTTGACCTCTGAAAAATGGCTGGGTTGAGGTGATCACGTGCAGCCCTGTACCAGGGTGTTTGCTCTGAGAGGGTTTGGACATGAATTTGCATGCACTGTTTCCTGAGGTACTTTGAAGTTAAATGGTGCTGTCATATATATCCAGATATTACCGATCAGACCTTTGCAAGGTAGCAGGCAACAGCTGAATAATTTTGTTATTAATTTGAAAATGCATTAATTTAGAGCTTGTCTTGCCTGCTAAAGAAAGGAAGGTTATTTTAGTTTTCGATGCAGTGCTTAACAGCCACTCTTGACTGTCAGCATATTTAATTGGTTTGGGACATTCTTTCATTAATGCACTTACCAGCTACCTGTTTCTCTGTATCTCAACTCGTATTTTCTGCCTCTTCAAATTTTTGAAATGGAATACAGGATTTGATTAATGCTCTCTGTTGGTGTATCAGACCTGTGCTGTTACAGAGTTACACACAGACTTTATAAAGATAGATGCTGTTAGGATGAATAAACAAAGAAATGGTCGTCTTCATGTTCTTTTCGTGTATATATCTTCTTTATTTTTGTATGTATATTTATCTTTTATTTTTATCTTTGTTTGCAGTTCAGCCCAATCCTTCTGTTCTAATTGGAAATCCTATCCGAGCATATACTCCTCCCCCTCCTCCTCTGGGACCTCACCCCAACCTGGGGAAATCTCCAAGCCCTGTCCAAAGGATAGATCCACACACTGGGACGAGTATTCTCTATGTACCTGCTGTCTATGGAGGAAATATGGTCATGTCTGTGCCTTTGCCTGTAAGAATCCATTTGCTGTTTCTCCCTGCTCCCCACTCAGTTGTTGTGTGCACATGAACGTGTGGCAAAATCCGAGAGGGAATTTTTTGCGGTTTTTTCCAGCGCTCCAGCTCTGTGGGCTTTGCTGGCTTTAGGAGTGGCAGTGCAGAGGACCTCCAGCAAAGAAGGACCTCAAAGCTTTGCTCCCCCAAATAACTGCAGGCAGGCTAAAAGCAATTCCATGTTCGTGTAATTCGGTGTGTTTTGGGCACACCAGTGGAATCTGCCTCATCTGGCTGAGACACCTGCCTCTGAATTATTTGCCTGGTTCAGTTCTTAATCATTGCAGAGACCTCAGTGATTCACACCGAGTTTGTTTCTCTTTATTGGCTCCACACAGTCTAAATTACAAGTTTTGGATGTGTGCAGTGCAAGGTGTCTGAAGTGAAGTGATAAGAAAAATAAGCATAATGGGATGTTTTTCCCTTCCAGAACCTCGTAGTGAACCAGCTTCCTCTCCAATCCCTTTCCTTAATGACATTTGGGAACAGAATGAAGATCCCTAATCAGGTCTTTTAGGCTACATTTATGCATGGAATTTTGGATTACAAACAAAACTGCCCCACCAAAATTTGCACACATTAAAGGAGCAGTCTCTGCTTTATTTTTACCCTTCACAGTCGACACATTCCAGGAGGAAAATGCAAGGAAAGAACACAGGCTGCAGAAGCTTGTGGAGTAACACGTCTGGGTTGTACACAGCTCCTGGAGACCGTGGCAAGGACGTGGAGCCCACACGTGCAGATGTGTTTAGTTCCATTCAGAATCCTAAATGTTGGAATACAGCTAATTTGGGCTTTTTAATATTTCCGAGTCCTCTGATGTAATTTGGGTTATGGATGCTGAATAGGGGGCTTGCTGCAGTTTCAGTTTTGTGCCTTAGATCAGCTGGCAGCTGTAAATCGGTTTTCTTTGCTAGGCCAAGGAATTGTCCTTTTTTCCAAGCTTACTAGAAATCTGCATTTGATGGATAAATTTAAATGCAATGAGAAGGCCAGCAGCTGTATCTTTGTCATGCTTGCTCACATTATATTAATATCAAACCAAGGTAATTTAAAAAGCTCTGTCTTATTGTTCCAAGGTTAATATATTTTTTATGTGTTTTCAATCAAAAGAAATGTATTAAAAATAAGTATTTTGAACTCACCTTCCCTGAGGATGGATTTTTAAATAATTAAGTGGGAAGACCGAGGTACTAATGAGACTGCTACTTTAGAAAAGAAGCTTGGAGATGATTTGGGGTTGCACAGATGCAATAGTAGCCTAAAGCTAAAGTTCAAAGTGCACATTTCAAGGGCAAATAGTAATTTAAAAAAAGAATTGGATGAAAGTCGTTACACTTGAAACAAGTAGGGACTGAAGGAAAATGTGTTTATGTTCATGGAAGATAAAATGATGTCTTTGTTTAATGCAGTTTCCCTGTCCAAGGTAACAGCTGGAGGAGGTTGTTTGCTGCCATCAGGAAAGGATGCTCTGGCAGCCTCAGTGCTGGGGATGACTTTCCCTGCACTCTCCTCTTGTTCATATATTTCCCTTCTTTGCATAAATTCCCTACAGGGCCAGATTGAACTAATTTGATGCAGAGCTGTTGTCCTTAGCATTCCTTTAAGGAATAAAATTGAAACCATTGTAAAAAATCCCGACTTTTTACCGGCTGGTGGATTTTCCTGGGACTCTGCACTGCCCGTGTCGTGTAGCACAGACACTCTGGAGGGTCACTGCCTGTCACTGCTCACCTGTGGGACTCTCTGGGTTTCACCAATAGCCCTGCTGACCTCCCTGGCTGTTCTGGGGGTGCAGAGGTGGGCACAGCCCCGCTCTCTGTGGCCACAGTCACAGCAGAGGTGAAGCTTTGAGGCTTCTCTCTGTCCCCCCTGAGCCACAGCCCAGCGTCTCGGAGCTACCGGGGCAAAGGGCTTTGTATTTGAACTTCACCCATTTCTATTTCATTAGAGAAGAGATTAACCTGAAGTTTATTAAACCACAATTTGTCCATCAGTCTCTTCTCCCTGAACTTCAAAACCACTGAAACAAGAATGGGTTTTGATAGGAAATTTTTTGCCCGGGGTTCTCCTCGAAAATCTCTGCCCCTTGTTCTGCCTGCCCTCACAGCTCTCCCTTTTCCAGCACCAGCTGTGGTTGTGTGTAAGTGTGTCAGGTCATCTGATGCATGAAAAACTTGTCACTGACCTAATGCCAGCACGCTCGTTATCCCTGCCTTTAACTTAATGTCCCTTAACAGATCGCATCTCTCTGGTTTTTTTATTTTATTTTATTTTTATTTTTATTTTAATTTTTGTTTACCACGTAGGTACCGTGGACGGGGTATCAGGGTAGGTTTGCAGTCGACCCTCGGCTCATTACTCACCAAGCAGCCATGGCATATAACATGAACCTGTTACAGGCACACGGGCGAGGGTCCCCGATCCCGTACGGCCTGGGCCACCACTCCCCTGTTAGCATAGGACAGCAGCAGCTGCAGCACCAGGACAAGGAGCAGCACGAACAAACTCGAAATGGTGAGTGCTTGGGGTGGCACTCCCACTGCGCTGCTTCTGGGGCAGTCTGGCCTTCAAACAGGGCGGTGGGGAAAGGACTTTCCTTCCTCCCTCCTCTCTGTCCTTCGCCCTTTCCTCCCTAATCGAGGGATCCACAGATTGTGGGATAACCTGGGATTTACCAAACTGAGATAGTGTGAGATTCAGAAGGAACGGGAGTTGGAGAGGGGTGTTGAGGGTATAACCGTTCCACCTCCCTTCTGCAGCACTGCTGATGTTATTTGCAATTAAGTTGGAAGAACTACTTAGTGATGATTAATGAACAAAGTGCAGAGATTAAAGGGAAAGTGTTATTTAGGTAAATGATACTAAGTGTCTGTGATGCTGTAAATGCCATACTAATAAGTCAATTTTCCTGTGTCTGGGGGAAAAAAAATAGCCCAAAATAGTAATTTTTCTATTGAAACAAAATAATTTTGTAAATGTTTTTAGGTAAAAGTGAAAACGCTGCTGGACCTGAAATCAATAAAATTCGAACACCTGAGAAGAAACCTCTGGAATCCAAGCAGGTGGGTTTCTCTTGTCTGGGTTTCTGGTTTGCTTTGTTTGTTTATTTGTTGGGGATTTGGGTATTTTTGTTTGTTTGTTTTTTCATACTCTCTCTTAAATAATTTCGTCATTACCGAAATGTTTTTATTTCTTGTCCTTTCAACGCGAATTTTCAGAACGTTTAATTCTCCTTTTGCAGGTTGATTTAGAAGCAAACCCTCAGCAGAGAAGCCCAGAGTCCCGTTCTGGTGTTGGTTACCCCAACGCAAAATTCCACCGCAAAGACAACCCCAACCCCAGGCAGCTGAACCTGCACCTGACCCCGCCCCACTCCCAGTTCGCAGTTCCCAACCGCCACTTCCAGCACCTCTCCCAGATCCCGAGGCAGCCCTTCCCTCTGCAGCAGCAGCAGCAGCAGCAGCAGCAGCAAAACCTTTTAAGTCAGCAGCAAAATCACTTGCCTGAGCAGCCCAACCCCATGGCAGCCCAGCAGAGCCAGGTAGTTCAGCAGCATAATCACTTGAACCAGCAGCCTCCACCACCTTCGCAGCTTTCCCCTGCTTACCAGGCAGGCCCCAGCCAGTCCTTTTTTAATAATCCCATTCCCCACCGACCACATTCTCCTGCTGTAGATGCTGTGATTTCAGAACAACACCCCCCACCTCTGTTACAAGAAGTCAGTAATCCTTTGAGGCCTATTGCACAGCACAACCCCGTTCTGCCAACCCACTTGAACAACTTCATTGAAGAGAATCCATCAGGAATGCCCTTAGGGGACACTTTAGGTAGGTGACTTTTCTTTATTTAAATTCAGAGCGTGCAATTATAACTACATTGAAGTGAAAATGGAGGAGGTATTTACCTTTTTCAGGCATATTGCTCTGAATTGGGTCGTTGTTGGGTTAGTTTCCATAAGTAATGTCATTGAGCATAATTTGCTGCTTGAGGCATGTTTGAATATTCAGCACTTTATTAGAAGATTCATGTTTATATGATTTTCCATATGATTTAAATAACCAGGTTATGCACTGCAATGCAGTTAGTGTATAATAGACCCTGGAATAAACTGTATAAAAAGTATTCTTTTTTTTTTTTTTTTTTTTTAACTGACATAAAGATCTTTAAAAAGGGGCATTAGATAAAATTTTTTTTTAAAACTATTTTTGTAGATCGTATGCATGGAAATGTAGCTTTGGAAACAATAAGGCAGCAACAACAAGCCAGGTTACAGCAATGGAATGAACATAATGCCTATCTCAGTCAAGGCACTATTCCATATCAACACCATCACCATCCTCATCTACCACATCTTCCTCAGCAACCAATTGGATTGCATCAACAGCAGCAAGTTAGGGCAAACTGGAAACTTGCCAGTAATACAGAAGATGAAACAGAGGCAACATATTCAAGGTATTTGTTTACTGAGTCATCAGAGCTTGTGTAAAATTGAGCAGTGGGCACCTATCTGTAACACTGTGATCGAGTGCAAGGCGCTTAAAGGTATTGCTTTTTGCTGCTGTTACTATGAAGGTTAAAAATAGTTGGCAGGCTGACTTACAACTATGCTTTTATTATGTGTTATGCTTTATTCTGTTAGTATATTGGGCAGTAAAGCTGTAGTGGAAAAATATTTTTATGGAGCCTTTCGGTGCTGTATTTATGGAATAAGGAATGGTTAGAGAGTAACAACCTTGTGTTTTTATGAAAGAGGTGTCGGAGTGTAGTTAAGGCCTATTTAAGTTGTAAATTCTTCAATTTGAAGTAGCGGCCTGAAGATTTGTGTGCTTGAAAAGAAACAAACCAGCCCCTCCCCGAACACTGCTCCCCAGCGAAACCTAAACTTTTCTTCCTTGTTAAAAAGCCTTTGCTTTTAAAAGCAGATTTAAAAAAAAAAAATGCTTGAGATGGAGCTTTAGGGGGCAAGAAAGGAAGCTGTTGAACATCAACAGAAAAATGGTTCCAGTGGTCATCAACTTTAATCATGTATATTGTAAAGGCTGGATTTTTAAATTGCCTCTTTTTACTGTCATCTCCCACTATGCTTTCTTTTCCATCTGGTTTGTTAGAGCCATGGTAAAGCATCTAAATGCCCTCTTAGCTGACTCTTTGAAGTGCTGAATTGAATATTCGTGACCTTTTGAAGAAGGTTGGAAGTATATTGTGCAAGGGAGGGGAGTCCCTGATTGTTCTGGCTTTTGCCTTGAAAGGGGTTAAAATTTTCTTTAACTCTGTGAACTTTTTACTTTGTATAGTAAAGCAGGAAATCCTTACCTTTAGTTCTCTCTTAAGAGATAACAAAAAATTGATTCTTCTGACTGGAAAGGAAATCTCAAGAGTTATTAAAACTTTGAGATGATTCAGGTGGGTATTTCATCCAATTAATCCTCTTGTGCTTAATTTCTGATTGCTCAGCCACATCCTTTGAAGTTAGGGTCAGTAAGTGCAAAGATGAGAATATTGAAATTCAGTGTTTTGTGCTCTGAGTTTTCTGCACCTCAAAAAAGAGCGAGATTTCAGCAAAACTTGTTTTTTTTTTTCTTTTCTCTTTCCTCGACGCGTTGCTGGCGTCACTGCAGGTTCCAGGACTTGCTCCGGGAGCTGTCACACCGCGATCAGAGCGAGGGTCGGGACGTGGCTGAGATGCCCCCGCCCCAGTCGAGACTGTTGCAATACAGACAAGTGCAGCCCCGCAGCCCACCAGCACTCCCTTCTCCCTCCTGCAACTCCAACCACAGCGCCCACTTCCCCAACTTCACTGACAACAGCAGAGACATTGAACTGCCCACTAACCCAGCGTTCCAGCAGCATTTACCCCAAATGTACAACCCCCCTTTCTCAATGCCATCCGAACACATAACCCCGTCTCCCTTGAAATACCTGCAACCTGATGGGTCCTGGACTTACGCTAACCTGCAGCAGAATCACCTCCTGGGGCAGGGCTTTCACTATGGAATACCTCCACTGCCCCACAGGTCGCAACAAAGCCCTTTTATACAAATCCAGAATCATCAGCACGCAGTCGGTCAGGAGCCATTTCATCCTCTCGCATCTCGAGCAGTTTCTGCTTCTTCGCTCCACAGCTTAGAAGAGGTGGGTGTTCTGTCTGCTCTGCACTTGGCCTGTCGTTCGGTATCAAATTCTGGTGTGGAGTGGTCGTGAGTGCAAAGCGCCTCACGCCTGAAACGCTCTCACAGGGAATTTCTGTGGGGTGGAATCGTTCTCTGTGTCTTTGCTGTGCACCCTGAGCAGATCCGTGGTTCTCACCTGCAGGTGTGATATTTGGCTAGGAATGGGAAGCCTTGTGGAATGTTCCTCGGAGTTTCCTTGCAGTCATTGCTCTGTGTCTGCGTGTCATGTCTCTGCAGTGAAAATCGACCCCAGCCCGGGGGAAGCTCAGGAGGGGACTCTGGAATGACCCAGCCAGCCGGCTCGGTGTTGGGCTGTGGATGTGCTTGAGTTACTTCTCAGGAGACCAGAGCTGTCCAGTTATTCCACCATGGTCCAAAACCTGATTCCATAAATCCCGCCCTGCCTGCACTAGTTTGGTACAAACCAATCCTGTGCGTTTCAGGGGCTGTGTGCTGGAAACCAGAGCCACCCAGCTGTGCTGCCCGAGGCTGGCCCCTGCACAAACCCTGCCACACACAGCTGGCTCTGTCCCTCCCCAGCTCCTCTCCTCCTGGACTCTCAGGATGTGCTCTGGGATGCACACTGTGCCAGCACGAACAGCTAGGACAGGTCATGGTTTGGTTTTGAACAGGAGGTTTTAATCCCTGTTGGAATCCGAGGTTCTAAGGGGTGTGTGATGTGTGAACGTGGAGTATCCTGGAGCCAGGTTGCATTCCAGGAGTGTGAGAGTCAATACTCTCACTGACTGCGTGTGATCCAGTGTTTGTACGTAAGTGGCTTGCTCTGTGATGAGTTCCTGTTAAGGTTTTCACAGAAGCTGGGGAGGGAGCCCTGCTTGTCGCTGTCTCACACAATCCATATTTAATTTGTCTTTCAACTTCTGAAAACAGAAAATATTTAGTTTATGAGCCTGAGAAAAATACCTAAAATGGAATTCCAGTGCATTTTACCAATTTCTGTCTTATCCAGATGCAGAGAGGTTAATGGAGTCCTCAGGCCCAGCCAGAGCTGGAGTGAGGTTTGGGTTTATAGACATTCAGAAATTTGGTGTCTCAGTCCATTAAGTCATGCCACCCTGTATAAAATGTAATACTTTGTGACAACAGTTAATGCTGTCAGTACAGCGGGACGTAGGAACAATGGCTTTTCAGCAGTAATAAACCAATAAATATTCCTACAGAGCTTGTGACAGCTCCTGCTATCTGGAGACAAATAGAGTGAGCCTTTATGTAATTAGTGCAAATTCGGTTTAGTTCTTATTTCTTCTTCCCTTCAAAATATGTGACAGAAATGCCAAATGCAGTAAAAGTGTTAAAGACAGAGACTTCCTTATAAACTTTCCAGAACTGCTGGTCCAGCTGCTGGGTAGGACTGAACGCATGAAGAAATCGAAATGTGGTTTTTAGGTGTATTTTTAACAGGCATCCCTCAGACAAGGCACTCGTCAGGGCAGATTTCTTGACTTTTGGTATCCTTACTAAACTGTTTCCCCCATCACTATTTATAAAGCTGTTAATTGACTTGGTACTTGAAAGCTTTTGCATGTGTTTAGTCAAACCAGATCTGAACTGCACATCAAAGGGAATACTGGAGTTATTCTGTCTGGTTCTGTACTTGCAAGTGTCCAGAACTTTGATAAATTCCTGATTGCTTACCAAAACAGCCCTTTCAAACTCAATAAATGTATACTTTTTGGGTTGATTTGGGCAGTAATTTATGCATTTTGTTTGTTTCTGTTGTTGTTGAAGAATTTCCTTAGGGGAGTGGATTGTCAGGCTGTCCAGATGTTGATCCCTTGGTTGTGGGGACTGAAATAAGATACAACAGTTTCCTTTTGTGCACTTTATTTGCCCTCTCTGTTTTTTTGTGGATGATATAATAACAACATTGGGACTTTGCAAGTAAATTATTTGATATTTGTTCAGCTAATTTCTTACGACATTTCATCAGGATGGGGGTTTTTATCCCTTTAGAAAGTCTAAATTTACCTGTATGACTTTTCTGTCACTGGCACTCTTGTGAGTCAGTGCAGATGGGAGCAAATACTGTATTTATTGTTAAAAATAAACTGGAGCACAACAGACTTGCTTTGAATCTTGAGAGAGCTTAGAGAGCCCTTAAATCTGAACTCTTGAGGCCCACAGGTTAATTAATGGAGCTCCTGCCGTTTTCATCTACATGATCTACAGGGTTTATGGAAGCAAGTCGCTTCTGTGGTTTCAGATAAAATTCTCTGCATTATTTCTCCTGAGGGCACTCGCTTCTCCAGAGCATTTGTTTTGTATGCACAAAATCCAGTATACAAATGTATCCTGCTTCCCCAGATCCTGCTGTACAAGTTGCCAATTTATCCTTTGGAAAAGGGAAAGCCATTTTTTTTCCCTGACTACATTGTGAGAACATTTTTTTTCTTGCTCTTGTGTGTTTCTCTGCTTCCTTTGCTTCGTCTCTAAATGCTGGGTATCTTCCTCCTCGCTGTGTGATCCATCGCCCACGTAGGAGTGCGAGATGTAAAGGTTGATAAGAATTAAGAAATCTCGGATGATGTACTTTGCACTTCCTTTAAAATTCCCTATTTTGTGGGATAAAAATACATTATCAGTGACTGCAGCATACAACATGTAACTTGAAATGTATTGGATTCCTTTTCTAAATGCAAAGGAATTTCTTTTTTCGGTAAGACATTTCAGGGAAGAAGTTGAATGGGGAAATGGTACTTGATACATGCGGTTGAATCAAAAGAGCAAAAGGCCATTTAATGGTTTGGGTGTTTTTTTTTGTTCACAGTATGAACCAAGAGGACCAGGCAGGCCGTTGTACCAAAGAAGAATTTCCTCTAGTTCAGTCCAGGCTTGTTCTGAAGAATTAAGCACTCCTCAAGACAGTCTTGGTCAGTGTAAAGAGCTTCAGGACCACAGTTCCCAGTCCTCGTTCAACTACTCCTCCCCTGAGCTGTGGGTGAACTCGTCCTCCTCCGCCCCGTACCCGAACATTCCATGCAACGGCGCCAGCAGAGCCGGCCCTCCCCGCGAGCTCCTAGGTGGGTGCAGCTGCCCTGCTTCCCTCTGCCCTCCCCAAGGCTCAGGGAAGGGGCTGCCCTGGCTTTCTTCCCTGTTCTGCAATTCCCAAAACCAATTCAAGCAAAGATTTTTGAAGTATTCAATGTTTCGGCCAACCCGTGTTAAAGGTTTGCTCGTAATAATCCTATTTTCATGTGCTGCCTTGTTAATGTGCTGTTCTTCATCTGAAAAAGCAATGCTGGGCTTAGTCTGCTCCAAAAGCTCCAGTAAACCCAGAGAGTCTCTTACGGCGGCTTCAAGTGCAGCTGAGTTTGTGCTGGAGGGAGCTGAGGTGACTGGTGGGATTTATTTGCAAGACAGATGATTTGTT
>VYZT01031118.1:38851-55998 GCA_013400735.1 Pomatostomus ruficeps | reverse complement strand
AAAATGTAATCAGAAGACAGGCTTGAATATGAGATGAGTGCCTGCTAAACTGGGTTTCACAGTCATGGCCACTACAGGTTTGTCCCCTCCCTTCTCCTGGGAGTGAGCGTATTATCTCCTGTTGCCTTTTCTGAATTGGTGCTTATTTATGCCTCTAAAGTACCTGGAAAGTATCTGGCTTCACTGCTAGAATTGGGTAGGGTTGTTTATAATTCCTAGTTATTGTTGACAGTTATGTTGCATTAATCATCATCCAGTAAAAATGTGACCTTTCCAGCATGAGCCTTGGGAAACTGAATCCAGAGATTATCTTTAAAAGAAATGTTAGCAAAGGAGCAGGCAGTACTTCAGAACATTTCTGGCACTTTTTATAGCATTTGGGATTGGTCTTTAGAAATCAAATTTGCTAATCTAATTGTGATAATATTTCATTCTATGTATTCAACCTACCTTAATTTCAGAAAATAATGAAAGTTAAAGTTTTGTTTTGGAAGAACGGTAGAAAAAGGCAACTATTAATGATATTTTAGCATTTGAAAGTTAGAAGGGGAAAGCAGGAACATTTAATACCAACAACTAACCTATTCTGAAACAAAGAGAAAACATAATGAGGAGGCCTATTGATTAGAAAAAGCAGGGAGTACTTTTTCCATCCAACAGCCTTACCTCTGTGAACATGGGCTTCATGAAACCTACCTCTACACTGGGATGAAATCATCACCTGTAAATTAGAAACAAATAGACATTATTTTTTAATTCAACATTCATACAGGTAACACTTCACCATTTGCAGTGATACATGTTATGCTTGACCATGCTGACACTGTGTTTCCCTAATTTTCTCTGAATGTTTCATTGTGAATGACAAAGGAATGCTCATTATAGGGGCAATAACTTAAGAGAGGCAACTCTGTGCAGCAAGGAGCCCTTTATGTAGAATTAATAAAGAAGATAGCAAAAAAAGAATTAATAGTATTGTTAGCTTCCTTGCTCTGCTGAGGAATATAAGATGGCAGCTCATAGTACTGGCCCTTTCTTGGCCTGGAGTATTTTGAAATTTATCTGAAAGGAAATCTACAGGGGATCATTAAGGGGAGGTGAGCAAAACTAGGAGAAACATTAAGGCACTTTAAAGCTTCTATGGGAATTTTTACTTGGTGAAATTACTTACATACATCTACCTGGAAATTCCTTGGGGAATTTTATCAACTTTTCCCCTCTTTTTCCCTTTATCTGAAATCAAGATCAATTCACAAAGCCTTCTAGTACTTGACACAACAAACAAATGTGTTGACATGATTAGCAGTGTTAGAACACCAGTTCTCAGAAGCAAGAGAGACTACAGGATGTAGCATTAGTCTGTCGAGCCATCAAGTCAGACTCTTTTTCTTACCTTTCTGAGACAGAGAGACTCTTAAATTGAATAATTGTCATTTTCCAGCTTTCAGTGAGGCCAGAAATCACTAAAGATCTCATTTAAACTTTCTGTTCTAGTTCTCAAGCAAATTTACGATATAGGTCAGCCCTTTAGCAAGATTTCTGGAGGGAATTCTTCATCAAAACAGATGGGTTTTTTTCCCCATTGTAGTTTAAACTATCTTCCATCAATTTTTCTTCTCATTTCACTCATCTTATTATGACCTTCCTAGGATAAAAGAACAGTACAATCATGCCTTTTCTCTGAGTATTGTGTTTCTCAGTATATTATGTAGTTAATATTGATTATAAATCACTGTGAACTCAATGAATGCCTTCCTACTCCTGTACCTCTCCATGACAGGCATTCTCATGCTTTTAACCATGCTAGGAAATACTACTATTTTTATATTTCTTCTACAGAAAGACGGTAAGTTCATTGTACTTTTACAGATAGAACAAATCCAGAAATATCCCAGACAATCTATCAAAGCACAAGATTATAGAAAGTTATTTTCTTCTAACTAAAATGAGATCAATAAATGCACATTAACCTAATTATCCTAACAATTGAGTTTAGCATGTTAATAGGATCTGACATCTGCAATGAAAAGCAAAGATAGTGATACGTGAGGGAGAGCAAAATGGTATATTGCAAGAAGCTTATGTCTTTTAAATAACTTTTCTGTACAAGTTTAGAGCTTATGGATGGGAACATCTGGAGGGTCTGGAGGCTCACAGTCAATTTGAAAGAAGCATGGCTGTAGCAAAGGCAGGCATATTGTCAGCCCTCTCCTCTTGCCAACAACTTGAATAAAAGTATCTCTCAGCATGAAGTAATGGAGGATATTTAACATATATTGGTTGGATTGTTTTTTGAGCAATCTTTTCAGAGACTACCAGACAAGGTGTACAGTTCCACCCAGAACCAAACAGTGATTATGGAGCACTAACCACTGCTTAAATGAAAATCTAAATTCTTCCTCATTGCTGGGCTGAGACAAAGCTGAATCGTAGTTTCTGAACACAAAGGTTTGATTTAACAAGATAATTTTCTGATGCTATACCTGTTCTGGTATTTATTCATTTTCTGCACTGAAATGAGATTAAGCTCCCTTTTTCCTAATTAAAACACAGCAAGTTGAGACTACATCTACCAAATTTAGATGTTGACAATATGTCAGTTTATAAATAAACATTCTTAGGAGCAAGGGAGGTGAAACTTTCAATTAGTGGACTGACTCCTCAGCTGGCAGCCTGTTAGCTAGAAAAGGAGAAGTTGGGTTTTTTTCCTCTAAGACTGCAGCTTTTTTGCTTTTTCCTTCTTTTTGGACTGTTCAGCTAGTTTTATTTCTTGTCCGAGAATCAGACCATCTCTGGGGGAGACATTCCAGCAGGAACAGACAGAAGCTGCCAGACCCCGGCCCAAACTTTGGGAGGAGCTAAGCCAGAGAAAGAAGGCACTCTAAAAATCCATCTTTCTCCACAACAGAGTACGTTTATTATTTAACATTATTCACGTCTTCATTTCTGTGTCTGCATGCACCATTCTTGTTAAATAAACAGGGTTTTTTTTTCACTTTTTCCAAGAAAATTCCTTTTGAACCTTGGCTGGAGGAGGGGCTGAAATCTGCCTTTTTGAAGAGACACCCTTTCCAGAAGTTTCCTCCCAAATTTGTCTCAACCCAGGACAAGGAAGAATAAATTTTTATTATTTCATATTCTCTCAATGTCTGGCACAGTCATCTGAGTAGAAAAGGAGGAATGTTTAAAATTCAGTTTGGTACTCATGATAAGTTCAATTTTGAAAGGTCAGATCTTCATCATTTATGATGGTTCAGTGAGTTGGCAATACTGTGGATGAAGAATGGGTTGGCAGGTCTGATGGGATCAGAATGGAGCCAGAAAGGTAGAATTGCCTCCTGAAAAATTCACAGGTGAAACACCTGGCTCAGTCATTTTGGTGAGCGAAAAGTGGATGTCTGTACTGGGCATAACTGGCAAGGATTGGTTGGGTAACAGGGGTGGTTTTGGTGCCAGTCACAACGGGCTCCAGGCGGCTCAGCGATAGATGGAAGCAACCTGCCAGACGTCAAAACTTTAACTCATGTGAGGGCCATGTGGCACCTCTGCTTAGACACACTTGGGTGAAAGTAGTGGCTGTTGCACACAGGAGGCCCAGGAAGAGACATGAGGAGACACATAAGGTAGAATGAGAGGAGGCAGGTGAGGATGCATGTGAGGATGCAGAAAGGAGATATGGGTGGGAACATGGGAGGACACACAAAAAGGGGTTATGTGAAGAGAAATCTGAAGAGATCCATCCGGAGAAACAAAATGGAAGAGTCATTGTGGAGAACAATCCTGGAGATGCACTCTTAGGATGAGGTGCCCTGTGACAGAGTAGGGCTCTCTAAGGGGTTGTGGAGGATCCATGTTGGGTCCCTGAGGGGACTGCTGCTTATGGAAGAGACCAGGATGGGACTTTGCTCACAAAAATCTCCAGGCAGATGAAAGACTATAAGAGAAATACAGACATTTTTTCCCTATGGTAAAATATGAACTGACCTAATTTGTCCAGAACTATAATGATCTGGGAATATTTTAAACGGTCTTTAAACACCTGCTTTAGTGAAGGATGAGATTAAGATGTGCTGTGTGATATGCTTCAGTCTTCCAAGATAGAAATAAGGAATAGTAAGAAATAATTCTAGTAAGATTAGAAATAAGTAGTCTTCATTGTAGCAACATAAAGTATCTCTTTTCCTTCTCCATGGAGATTCTTAACAGTGACAGTACATATTACCTGTTATGTGATAAAGCACATTCTCTGAGTGTAAAACTCAAGTGTTTGAGATTCTTTAGAAGAAAAAAACATTATATGGCTGATGGATTGTTTTTAGAATATTAAGTGGTTGACACCATTGAAAGAAATCCCTGGGAGTATACTTGAGGCAAATACTTTGGTTTGGTGAAGTTTTGCTGATTGCTGAATTCTTTTTCCTTTGTTTTGAAATGGTGAATGTGTCATTGCTCTTCAGTGTGCCAATATATTCTTGTGCCAATAATAAAAAAGTGAGTCCTTTGGGGTTGGAAACATTTTCAAATACGCAATAATATAGCTGTGCTTCTCTAAAAAGAGAGAGTTGAAAAAAAAATTGAAAAAAAAATTGAAAATTGTTAAAGAAGTGGAAGAAGTTATGGATTTGTTTAACAAACCAGATTTTCAAACATGCTTTGTCGTGTTATTAATTTTGTAACTTTTTTCTAGCTTGAGGAAGCCAAGAAAAAATTCTCTGTGGTTTTTTTTTTTTTTTTTAATGATCAGGTTTTTGATAGTTGAATCAAGATGTAGAATTGCATTTACTATAGACATACTCTGTTGTTTTTTCTTCCTTAATAAACTTGATTATCTAGTGTTTCTATCTCAAAATTAAAACAGAGGGAAATAACAGCTATGGAACAGTTGTTCTACTGTTTTACAGATGCTGTGATTAAGAATAATTTCTAGATGCTCATTTCCTGAAGGGCTACTGCACATTTTGAGCATTATAGAGATCTAATCTCAGTCTTTGTCAACATTCACTTCCTAGAAACCATTCCTTTGAATGAAATTTATGTTTAACTTCTTTCCTAGATAGATGCTGGTAGAATTTCTTAACAGTTTTTTATCATTATTGTGTATATAGAAATGATCCGAAATTTATAAATTAAGGATTAGCATATCTAAAAATGCACAGAGATATATTTAGCTGACCAGAGTTGACTGTAGTTTTGTATGATGTAAAGAAGGGTACAGCACACCTTTCGCTTATGAAGTAGTGTTCAGATTTGTGTTCAGTTTTAGGCCCTTCACTATTGAGGAGCTGGACTATGTTCAGAGAAGGGCAAAGAAGCTGGGAAGGGGCTGAAACACAGTGTTAAGCCTGGAGTAAAGAAGGCTGAGAGGGATCTTACCACTCTCTGCAACTACCTGGATACTCTAGTGAAGTGGGGGTCAGTCTCTTACCCCAGGTAACAAGGGATAGGACAAGGAAAAATGGCCTCAACTTGCATCAGAAAAGGTTTACAATGGCTGTTAGGAAAGACTTCTTCAGCGAAAGAGTGTCAGCTACTGGAAGAGGCTGCCCAGGGAAGTGACTGAGTCACCATCCCTGGAGGTATTTAAAAGATGTGCAAGATAGGGCAGTGAGAGTCATGGTCTGGTCTTGAGCTTGGCATTGCTGGGTTAATGGCTGGACTCCAAGATCTGAATGATCATTTCAACCTACATGATTCTATGTGTGGGTGTAAATCTATTTACGCATTGTGTAGCATAAACCAGAGAAACAGTTAATAGGAATGAAGCACATAATTTTAATTAAATTTCTTATGCTTGATATCAAAGAAAAAATACTGTAAAAGAAAGAATTAAGTAATGATTTTTTTGAGAAGAGACAAAGCTATCTATTAATCCATAAATTCCATCAGTAAGCATTCAAATTTCCAATTTTTTATGCTCTGAATTTCTCTTCTTTTCTGACTTGCTTTGCTTTGATTTGTTTTCTTCCCTAGTATGTGATAGGTTTGTGACATCAAACACAAGGCACCTTTAACACTACAATACACAGTTTTCTATGTTTGCTGGAGAGTTAGTACTGGACAGAACACAGACTTTACTCGTATGGTTGGTTAAAGAACCCAGGAAACGGAGAGTTTCACTGTAAAACTTCACGGGAACAGATTGATGACAAGTCCTTACTCCTTTTAACTCTTATGACTAATTAAAAAATTCTAGGATTCTATCTTCAGAAGTACCAAATATGTGCAGCTGTATTAGTCTTCCAGTAATAATGAAATATTGTGCAAAGCAACTTTGAAAACAAATAGATCTGATGCATGTTTGGGCTTTCTTCAGGAAACTGTTGATTAATTATGATACAGATTGTTTATTAATTTTGCTTCTCTAAAGGAGTCAGATCTTGGAAAATGTAATTGTGGTGCACAGCCTGTGTTCTGAACATATGAAAGTTTTAATCTTTCTCTCACAGAGTCCCTCAGACAAAATTGTTCTTATTTGCAGCTGCCATTTATACACAGTATTTGCAAACAAAGTCCAAACAAAGCACTACATGGTTTCAAACTACTATACTACAAGTCTGGCAACAACAGCATATGTAGTAAAACTCTTCATAGTACTTATTAAGTTTTTCTGAAAATATTATTAGAGGGATTTGGTACTAAAAGATGTCTGTAGACCTCCTTGAAGTCTATAGTTTACAAGGGCATTTGAATTCTGACCGTAATCTATGGGCTGTAGGCAGTGGCATTAAAACACTGCTTACTTCTCTCAAAGAGACAATGTGAAAGTAGAATCACCATATAATATTTTCAAAACCCTTTGAGATCCTCACATTAAAAGAACATGGCTGTTCAAAGAAATTTTTTTTTCCAGTAGGGGATGTTTGTGACTTTGGTTTCAGTGTCTACATCTATTAGGCTCTCGTATGTTTCCAGAACTCAATTAGATCTCAGTATGTATTTCCTGAGAAAATCTTTTAAATAAGTAGAAAAAACAAAATAAACTCGGTTGCCTGTATATAAACCAGGCCTTTCTACCCTTGGTGATGATATTGTACTGTAACTGTGCTGTCATAAGCACTAATGGAGAAAAAAAGCTGGAGCATGGGTTGTCAAGAAATCTTTAGAAACCAATTAAGTGAAGTTTGTCAAACTAAAGAGATCCTAACCTACAGGGAGAGCTAATGGCTTTATTTCAAAGACAAATTTACAGCTCAGTGTAGGGCCTCTGCAGCCCATCTAGCTCTTGTTGAAATAACCTACTTATAAAATGCCAAGATTTGTTTTGTTTCACTTTTTAGTTTTGTTTCACTAATGTTTTATTTTAGTTAAAATTTTGCTTGGCTAACATGACAATGTGTGTGTGTGTGTGTGTTTAATTTCTCCAGCACTGTAGATATAAACTTTCTCCTAGCTCATATCACAAAATGTAACAAGGAGTTAAGTTGGAGTCGCAAAGTCTGCAGTTCATAACTTGACATCCTGTCTTTGCAGAGTCCACTCTGCAGCTGACACAAAGCTCTATTTAATGTGCTGCCAATCACTTCTAGTCAAGTACAGTACCGTAAATCCTCGAGTACGCTTTCAAAATGATTTTGTTTATATCTTTTTCCATTTAATCTGTTTTTCTCTCGCCATACAGTGACATACAAATCCAAGCAAAATTGCCAGTATTGACTCCAGAAAAAAAAGTTGTCCTTTAAATTGCTTTCATCTTCTCTGATAGACTTCTAGGAAGCAAACAGCTTGCTAAGGTATGAGAGAAAGGCTAGGACGTCTCTATGTAAGCTTCAAAAAATCAGAAATGTACTGTTAAATATATATTACCACTGCAGATTTGAAGGACAGAAGCTCACAGGTAGTTGTAGAAGAGTTTAGCTATGGCTAATAGCATCAGTAACTCAGTTCTACTCGATTATTCATCTGACACAATAAGTGAATCTTTTCTTAGCCCTCCTCAATTGTCCCTTGGTCAGCTTTGCACCCACATGGGCTGTTCACTTGATTCAGTCCATACCAGCATTCCTGGTTTTTCTTCCACCATTTTGTGATCCACTCACATCATCTGTGATATTATCCTTTTCTCAACCTCTCCTGTTTAACATTCTGTGCTTTCTTATTATCTCTCAGGTTCCTTCCCTCTGCTTTCTCTTCCTCCTTTTCCAACCCCCCTGCTAAATGATATCAAGAAGACTTTTCTGCACTTTATGCTGCTTCTTCTTTCTGCAGATCTGTCCCAACACCACCAGCTGCAGTGGCTACCTGTGAGGCTCCTGCTCTCAGCAAGAAGCAAATGTCTGCACTTATCACAACTATGCTGACTTCCTTCACTTTGTACTTGATCTCCTGCTCCTCAGATCTGTATTCATCCTAGCTGAACAAATCTTATCCAGGTTAACACAGACAAACTGAGCTGCCATGATGCCATTCTTCAAACCCTTTTATTCTTTCTGCTTCTCTTTTTTTCTCACAGTATCCTGTCTTATCTCCTTTCTCTCTCCCACTGGTTCCAATACATCCACTCTAATCTCCTCTTTCTTTCCTGATGGCCTTTTACAGTACAGAACCACACAGAGAATTACTGTTCAGCAAAACCAGTACTATTCAGCAAAATGGTTCAGTTTTTCCTATCATAGGAAAAAGTCTGCTTGACTCTGCTTTATTTTGCAAACTTTATCCTTCTTTTTATTAGTGGCGTCACTGAGATTAATGTTTTAAATTGCTGTTCAGTACTAATTTCTAATATTCTATGCTTTTTCAAACCCACTCTGTATGTTCAATGCAATTGAAATTAGCGTCATCTAATTCTGTAAATACCTTCTGAACCCAAAATTCTGCAAAGTAGGTATTGAATGATTTATTGTCTTATCTTGACAAAACTAGTTATTTTCTTCTTCTTGTAAGCAGGACTTCTCTTGATTTCATGTTTATTCTGGTTTTCGTATTTCCTTTTTGACTGGTCTTCCACTCTTTGACTGAATAGTCTCTATCACCTCCTTGAGATTTCTGAGGATGCCACAAAAGGCAGTTTCTGTTTCCTTTTTTCATAGCATTAATGGTAGCTGGGGCAAGGACCGAGCCCTCTCTGTGATAAGGGTTGCACTTAGTGACTCTTCAACCCAGAAGTCTGACTTTCTGTGGGTTGCAGTCCAGTGAGGAAGGGGAATGATGGAGAAGTATCACACATGGGAGATAATCTGAATGCCAGCCTGACTTCTTATACTACTGTTCTTACTTGCAGACTCTTAATCAAGAGCAACTATCCAACATATTTTGAAAGCAAAACCTGACTTGTTTCCTTTTGACCAAGGAAATTACTGGGCTACCTCTCAGGAATCCTCCTCAATTACTACCTGCCAGCTCTAAGGCAACCTGCCTGGGGATGTAATTACAAATTTTTTCTTTCTTCTACGATTATCCTCATATTTTTCACAAAAATTCTTTTCTTCACCTACAGTGGAAAAGACCTGCACCTACACCATGGAAGAAGTACACTTGTGTCACCAGAGGTGCACACTGCCATCAGTGCTGGATTGCACGGGAGCAAAATCCTGAGAAGCCTTCTGGTAATCCTGCCCTGGGGTGACATTATGAAACCACCTTAATCCTTACCTGCCTGTTTAATGCCCACTGCCGCGGTACCTGTAAGACAGACCCGAGGGGCAGGGCCTGAGCTGGGCTCGGTTTAACCGAACCGGCCGTGTAAGGCAGCTCTAAAAGCGGCTCAGTCCAACGGCCAAGGGGGTCAATGGCTCTCTGAGAGGCGGCAGGTTGGCAGCTCTCAACTGAGACTCTGTGAGGGGACGGCTCTCCATCCCATGCTAGTTTGAAAGAGGTTTTGTTTGTTTTTCCTTTCCCTCCCCTTGGCCTCCCTACCCTCCTTCCCGTCTCTCCAGCCCGGGGAGCCTGCGGGGTGGCCCCAGCCGGTCCGAGCTGCAAGGAACGTCACACCCGCGAGTGAGGAGGCGGAGTCACCAAGATCCACCAGCTCTGCCCACTGTGCCATCGGCTCCTTGCAGGCACCCTTTTCCTGTTTTGTTCTCTTTGTTTCTCTCACTTTCATTTTGTGTTAATAGATAGGTTTTTTTCCGTGTTAATAAATAGTCACCTTTTTTCTCCTCTTTCATTTGCTGTTGTTAATTTGTTTCATTGGTGGAGGGAAGAGGGGAAGCCCTTTTCCCTTGGGAGAAGGTGCTCATCCCTGAGCGTTTCCTCCTGAACACCTTTGTCTCCCAAATGGAGATATAATCCTCACACACACTGAGAAGAAGACCTGTTCCCCACTGATTCTTCCAAGAATTCTCAGAATAATTTTAGTCAGAAATGGTGGAATAAAACAATCAAGACATACAAAGGTTGATGCACAGGACCAGGAATGTGAAGCTCACAGTGGAGTTCTTCTATCCTTTATAATGGGCATGGGCAATGTCATCATGACAGCCACGATTTCCATCTCTATTATTATCTTCAGTTTGATCATGTCTCTAGATAGATATTGTTGTGAAAAATATGTCTATGTTTAGCTGATCCTCTGTGATACGCTTTTTCCTGAGCATTCGTGATTCTCTTTCTGTCAGCTGAATATTGCACACATCCACTGCTGCAGTAGGTTTTTTTTTTTTTTATAGTTCTGAGAAATGTTATCAGATGACATCCACCCAGACTGCACCTGTTAAAATTTCTACTACTTCCATCATACAACAAATGTTAATTTGGTAATTATTTTCAACTGGATGATTCTTTTCATTTTCAAACTATAGACTATCACTTCTGCTTTTATAATTTCCTGTAAATTTACAGACATTTAACAATTGTCTTCAACTGGACAAGTCTTCACCAGACACTATTAAAATTTAAAAATAATAATGTTCATGCTCTTCACTATGCTAGTCTTCATAATCCTCTTTAAGCAATTCAATATCCCTACATTCTCTACAGAAACCAGTATGTTTAAATTTCTCATAAAACTATATTTCGCACAACGCCTATGGAGGACTTAGCAATGTTGTTTCATTATTTTCTTATGAAATGTCATCTGTGTGTTTCTACACGTTCACTCATACTGCAGTGGGTCCATAAATTCCATGGGACATGACCTGTCTTCTTGGTTTGTGTTTTAAAATGTCTAACTATAGGAATGTGGGCAATGGATAGCACAGAGCAAAGAAACAACACCAACAATGTCACCTCTGGCCTGGTGGTTTAGGAATTGCTTCTGGATCGTGCTGCTAATTTTGCTGCTGAAACATAGAGTTGCTGAAGACACACATAAACAGAAATAGCACTTTTGCAGCTCGAATCTGTACCTTAGGTGTTCCTGTAGTAAGTCAGAAATCTGATGAGTGTATTTTTGTCCACAAGGCAAAGAACAATGAGATTCCTCAGCAAGTGCTAGCATTGGTGCTGAAGTGATAGACTCTTGACTGGCAGTGAAAATGTCAGCAAATCTTCTATTTCCAGGTGGTTTCATGACATACAGCTAAATTAAGCTTATCTATAGGCATTAGCCAAATTTAGAAAAATAACAGCAACAAAATGAGTGATAGATTGGATTTGATTTGTATTGAACTTGCTTAAGGGTCATCATGCTATACAGCATCCCTTGAGTGACATGATTATACCTGATTGTACTACTTCTGATGGGTTGGAGGGGGATGCTTAGGGGAGTGGAGGAAAAATATATTCTTGTTGGCTCAGATTGATTTTGAAATTACCAAAAATTAATTCATAATTTAGTTGAAGATAGTACTCTAAAAATATCAGCATTTTCAGTGGGAAATCTTCTATTTAGACCCACCAAAAAATTCTACTAACATTGATATGCAAATAATATAATAATGAAAATAGTTCGACTTTCACTAGTTATTATAAGAATGCTTTAAATTAGCACAATAAAGGTAAGTAAATAAATAAATTTAAAAAATAGAAAATTATCTTGTCTAGACAAAAGTGAGTGTATTATACAAAAGTTTTTTAATATAGGAAAATTTTTAGCGAAGTATTGTTACACAGGTTGGCTAAATAGGTTATCCAGTATGGTGTCTGAATAAACATATTGTCAATAGCTGATATTTGGTGCTGCACTACTTTTTAGCATTTAAAATGCATATCAGAGTACTGGAGGAGTACTGGTCATAACTTCATGACTTTTAGTGGTTGGAGTAACGTGTTTTGTGGGTGCTCTAAAGACTGGCACACTGACAGCTCCGTTCTAAGCCAACTATGTCTGCTTGAACTACACGTCATCAACACAAATATGATAGGCATAGAGACTCAAACTTTTCTTGATTTATTTACATATAACTACATATAAACATATGGTTATTTACTATGCACTCTCATTTTTTATTTAGAAAGACATAGAGAGTAGGATCTCTAAGATAAGATGCAATTAATTGATTTCACTTCCTTTAAGTTCAACTTTAGGATATTTTCAAGACAATTTTGAAGGGAAGTGATCTGTTTTTCGTGTGTTTTACCCACAGTTTGGCTCACAATCTTTCCAGAAGTCCTGGAGAGAACAAAAGCCTTTGCTCAAAAACTTTGTAGGGAACAGTTTTCTGTTGGATTCATACATTCCATGAACAATACCCTTGTGTTTCTATGCCTGTTGTCAAATTTGAATGATCACTTTTCTGTTCTTCACTCTACAGCTTCTAAGGACATGCAAAAGAGTTGATCAACATCACAGAATGTTTCATAGCTTATAGAGGGGTGGTAAACAAAAGAGTAAAACAGCTTGTCAATTGTAATGAATGTCACTGCAGTGCTCCAGTCTTTAGACTATCACTGAAATTTTCCCATTAATCTCAAAATTTGTAGCCAGGACACTGAGGTTTTTTGGTTTCGATACTGATTCTACCAATGTTTTATCACTGCTTTTATGAGTACTTCATCAGATCATCTTTAATATGAAGTAGCAGTTCCAGAATGCTCTATTCCTATTAACCTGGTTTCTAGAAAAGATAAAAAAATCAAGATACTTCAAAACCACTAAATTTCATAAACTGCAAGAAAATTAATTCAGAAAGGACAAGGATCCAATTCTCACCTTCTTTTCATTTCCATTGAACTGGATTTTTATTCATCCATTGATTCACATCTAAACCTGAGAGTTACAGAATGTTTCTGCTAGCAAATAATTTTGGTTACAACAACAACAACAATTTTGGACAGCCAGAGCAATTGCAGTTATAATAAAGAGAGATGTTAGTGATCACAGCTGAAATGGATGGTTTCAAAAGTAGACTGATCTTGCCAGATTTAGAGGTCAGCAGTCTAAAATGTTGAGGTAATTATTTTCCAGGTGGCAGAGAAATATCAGCTATTATCTAGTCAGATATGGTAGCTGGCAGTAGTAATAATTCTGTTAGCTCTTTCTTTCCNCCCCCCCCAATATAATTATAATTGTTCAGTGACAATAATGAGCAATGTTCATGGACAAGTCAATGGCAAGTTAATTTTTTGTTCCTTACAAACCTAGTAGTTTTGAACCATTAAATTCTTTAAAAGGGACAGAGCCCCTCTGTTCCAGTGAGATATGAAGTAATTGCTTGTAGCACAGCCCCAGACACTGAATTACAAGTTATGACATTTTCTGACTTCGGGAGATTTTCTGGACACTCTTTTGGACTGAGAAAGAGGGAGAGAGATGCATTGCCATTCCAAACTCATCACACTAAAACATGTCTTTTATTTCCCATGTTAGCATCTTATAGTATACATTTTATACATAATTTTGGAGTTTCTCATAGATTCCATATTAAGTTTCTTAGAAAATTGCTATTTTAGTAAGTGCCTCTTTTGATCTCTTCATCAGTGTTGTCCAAAATACCTCTTCCTAAGATGATGTATTGTGGGGAGGTGTCCTGTTTTGATGAGTTTTGTTGTATTTTGATTTCAACACTTTTATATCTTTCAGTATACATTACTGTGTATAAAATTATTTTCATTTATGTGTATAATTTCAATATGATAAAAAGAGTATAGAATATATATAAAAAGATACCTTTTTGATTAGATAATATTTAAAGCTTTTTCAAATAAAGGGAAGCATACTAGTATCAATTATCTATTTTATAAAATTTAGTGAAGGATTAGTGAATCAGTTTTATGTACTTCAGGAATATATGGTAGGAAAAGGACCTCAAAAAGAGCACATTTTTAACAGTTTAAAATAAAAGACTTTGCTTGTCCAGCTCTTCATGTGAACCCAAATTAGCATTCTGTATTCATCTTGAGCTTGGATAGATTTGAAGCCTTTCATGTCTAAAACTGCATGATCAAGGGCAAAATCTTTTGCTAGCACTGGAATCTGGAGGGCGAAACAAGACACGCAGACATGGCTTTATCACTGTGTGTTTTACTGCAGAGACCATGAAAAAAAAAAAAATCTCCATTGTGTTTTATTCAATTAAAGCACACTGCCCCCTTTTGAATTTCTTTTTAAGAAAAAATAAATCCTTGCTCATTAAAGATGTAGAGACCACAATATATAGTCTCTTGCCACAATGTTAGCTTTAACTATACTTTAAACAGCTTACAAATGACAGATCCTATATAAAATAATTTGATAGTCCCATAATTAATTCAACTGCAGGAACCTTGCCTGGGTAAGAATCATGTTTGAATATTGTCCCTCATGAAATATTATCTTCTGATTAGCTTGTATTTACACTAGCAGGCAATGTGTATGGGAATTACAGTGCAACACAAATGCATATTTTTTTAGCTTCATCTATGGTTTTACATTTTCGAAATTATTGACTGAAATTTTATATGAAGGAGAATCATCTACTCTATGTATTAAACGCATCCATTCCAACTGACTGTCTATCAAAAATAAACACACTTGATCACAAGCACTTTTCTAGTGAAATTTGAACTTGTAAATCATGGTGTCCCTGTCCAATTCAGGTGAAATAGGAGAAGCAAAATTTCAAAAGCTAGTAGTGTGGAAGATAAATGTGGTGTAGAAGTAGAGGAAGAAACATGGAGAGAACAAAGATTACACTGAAGGAAGAGACCACAAACTTACTATTTATATTATACACATTGTGGAATAAAAACTTTAAAGTCTATGTGTGAGTAGCTCTGTACACATGCACATGTCAAGGAAATGAGGTCATCTGTCTTAATTTGTATCTGTAAAAGAATTATCTCTATGTAAAAGCAAAACTAACAAAAACTATTGATAAAAATCAATCTGAAATATTTATATGTGAAGAATAAAATTCCGCAGCAAACTCATCAGAGTTACATCTGAAGGAAAAGAAGAGCAGCAACTTACCATACTTTTGAGAACCCAAAACATTTTTTAGGATATAAACTTTTCTTAACACTTTACTGAAGAGAAATTATTTTAAACAATTATACAAAAAATTAAAAAGCCTTAATAATTTCTGATTTTTCTGTTTCTATATCACATATTGCATAAAATCTATGTCAAAATTTCAAGGAGTTTTTGAGCAAATATTGAAAATAATCTCTGACTTGAAAAAAGTTACTTGAAAATAATCTTTTATTTTGAGCTTTTTCACATTATTTTCTGATACTATTTGTCAAGTGACCAGAGTTCAATTATGTAATTATGTCTGCAGAAAGCTAATTTAGCATGACTGTTTGACAGAAGTGTAAATACACATTTTATTGTTTTCTGAAGTAAATAAAACAGAAACTGATCATAATATTGTTAATTGTCCAAAACCAAAACAAATTTATATCTTCAATAAGATTAATTCTGGATATGCAATATGACTAAGATTTAATAAGACGATTAATTTCAAAAGCATATGAATTTTAAATAATAAACATACACTAACAGATATATGGAATTTAGTAACATTTAGGAAAAAAAAAACATATTAATTATTATCTAAGGATAGGACCCACAAAGTCACTGAGAAAGTTTGCAAGGATGGAAATGTTTCAGAGAAATCAAAAGACCCCATCCAACACTCCAGTAGTGTCAGCACCCACAATCACTATGACTTTGACTTTTCCTTTACCACACCCTTCAACTGTAGAGGTGCCTCCCTAAGCTATGCTTTGAATGAACCATAGGAATTTTGTACAGTGTGCTTCATTAATCTGCTGAACTTCACAACACCTATGTGTGGTGATTGAAGAGGAGCCACAGACTTCACAAGATGGTGGTATGCAAAGAGGTTTATTGCGCAGTGAGAAATGCTAATACACTATCACACAAACAGGGAGTAACTCTACACCACAGTGTATCCCAATCACCAATTCCGTTTCAGAGTATTACCTTTTATGGTAACAGGTGAACAATACCTTTTAAGGTAACAAACAGTGTTTCTCACCTCCGACAGGTCCAGCAGTTCACAAACCCACAATGCTCTTCTACCACTTCCCTCATGACCCAGGATGTGTTTCATGGGTCCCAGGGTTTCTTCTGGAACAAAGACAAGAGGTCACTCTGGCTTTCAAGGCCTGTTCTGGCTTTCAAGGCCTATTCCTCTGTCACCCACATTCTGTAATACCACATCTATGAACTTCACAGGGGCCATTTTTTATGATAGCTATTTCATAGTTCTTATCTGGGCATTTTACCTTCTGACCTCCATATTCCAGGAAGCTCTATGGAGAAGGCATCTATGTTCCTGCATGGTGTTCCAATGGCTTCCAATGGTGAAGATTGAAACAAGCTGTGTCACCATGGGTCTAAGAGCAGGTGCACTGTCAAAAGGAACAAATACTCAACCAGGATAATATGTAGACTTGCACTCTAGAACATGATGATTGCAAAATTTTCTACCTCTCTTCAGGCATCTGAGGTGTACAACCATCTCATATTTTGATAAGGAAAATGCTTTAAAAAATCAAACCAAGTTGAACTGGATGGTCTGACAGTGTTTTTTTGAGAGACTGTGATATTGAGAGACTTTGCCAAGCATACGTACCATTAATGGTAAAGTGTTTTTTGTGGGGATGTCTAAGTGAAGACTAATAAAGAGGAAAAGCATGGCTAAGCACTGGTCATTCTTTAGCACTGAGTGGCAGTAAACTTGAAATGTTTGCACTGTTTAATTCTGTAAAGCCCTGGCTAAAAATAGGAGAGCATAGAGACTGGAGATGGAAATAATTGAGGAGCCGTGAACTTTGATGCAAACCTTCATAAATCTCTCTTCCCCAAAGAGAAAAAAGAAAAA
>VYZT01031118.1:20021-38804 GCA_013400735.1 Pomatostomus ruficeps | reverse complement strand
AAAAAAAAAAAAAAAAAAAGGCAGATATTATGCTTGTTTCAGCCCACTCCTTAGCAGCTGCTGTAAGAATGAGAGAGAGGGGGGTAGGCTACTTTTCTGATTATTGCCATGCGTCTACCTGGTTAAACGGCCCACATTCCTTATTGCACAGTTTGAGCATCACATCTTTTAGTTTGCCTGCCAAGATGCTAGTGGTAAACCATCTTTGAATGAAAGCTGTATTAGATCAAGACTGACACTTCTATATTTTTGTCTTTGGAGTCTTGCCCTCATTTCTCACATTTGATACATATACATGATTTTTTTGTCTCACAGCGTCCATGTCCATCTGTTGCAGTGGCATCATGCCCAGCATTCACAAGTTGGTCAGATTGCTCACTACGATATAGCTTGTGATAATTCTAGGGGAACAGTCTTTCAAACACTGGAATTCTTTCCCCTGAAAGACAGACTGAAGGATCAGTATTGCATGACTCATTACAACAGGTTGCACCCATCAGCTTTACTGTGCCATAGACTAGCTGAAGAGAGGAGAAAAGGAGATACAGGCTTCTTAGGCACTGTGAGAGTGAAAGGAAAGTATCCTTTACTTGGAAAAGAGATCTTATAATTAAAGTGAAGGCTTAATTTTTCTATAATAGGAGAAGAATTACTGCAGACTTTATTTGTGATCCACATGCATATGAATTGCAACCATCACTTACACCTCAGCATCACCCTTCACTATAAAGGTAACTTTCAACACAAGGCCACTGCTGAATTTAGAGATTGTGATATTTGGAGTTCCAATTTGTCAGCAACAACCAATAGTATTTAAACAAGTAATGATTTCTTTTTTGTGTGTGTGTGTGTGATAACTGGGGTGAGTCCCCAGCTGCAAGAGATGAACACAGTCATATGAAATTAGCAGAACTGTAAGTTATTTTGCTACATAAGATTATATCCTTTTGTATAAGGTTTTTAAAAATGTTGGGACTATAGGTCTTGTCTCATCAGCAAAACTGAGTGCCAGCTTGAACACAAAGGCAATTGCAGAGATATCTAAAAAAGAATATTTTTTCTATTGTGTCAAACATTCAACTGAAAAGCACACCAAGAACAATAGCCCTTGTTATTTTTATTTCATATAGTTTCTTTATTAGTATTTTTCAAATATCTGTTATGTTATGTCTGTAAATGCAGCACAGGACTGTACTGATTTATAGAAGCATTGATTTTAGGGAAAGAAAGAATTATTATGATTACCTTACTTGAGCTCTTGTGTAACACAAGACTAAATGATTCATGATTCAAGACAGTGCTTGAAGTTTTGCTTGAAGTAAATCCTGCCCTTTCAGTTTATAAAACCTATGAAATTCTAATGGATCTAGATTTCTGTACCACTTATGTATTGACATGTGGAAAGAGGGGAAATAAACTTTTGAGAGCTCCTACACAGTAAAGAAAGACAAATCAATTGTAAAAAATTACTCACGTGAAAATGGCATGCAAACCCACAAAACTTACACAGGGCTATAAATGGAGCAGATATTTTTCTTGCAAAAGCAGATGTAATACAAACATGCAGAAGGCCCCTTGCTTCAGTAATTAAGGAAGAGGGGATGTGAACAAAAATTTGCAAGACATAGACTTTTCAACTCCTTGACTATAATATTATATATAAGTAAGTGATTTAAACTTCCAGTGACTGAATTGATATAAAAATATTATTTAAATATGGCAACAAATTTTTTTTTAATCTGCTACATAACTGTATGAGGATTTTTAATTATACTAACATGAATTTATTAGATAACAAGGATAGCCTGCCAAAGAATTAGTGCCCATTTGATCCCAGACAGAATTTGGCTGCATAATGAAAGATTTTATGCACACCAGTCAAAATTAGTCAAAGTTTTGTCTTCTTAGTCAAAATTAAATTCTGTTTTAATGTTTCCTTATAATATATAATTCTAGATTTGCTACTACATATTGCATTATCCCTGAAAACAAACAGAAAAAAAGGAAGAAGTCAGGATTTTAAGAGCTGTCTTTGTATTTTGGCACAATTCTCATGCACTTCTATAACTAAATATGTGTTTACCTGATTCATAAAAATTGCCCTATCTTCTGAAAGAATATAGGTGAAAGGATATTGAAGCATATTCTGCCCCTAGACAGTGTCCAACTCTGAGTAGCAATCTTTTTTCCTCTTATATAACCTCTCTTCCTCTTTTTTCCTCATCGGTTTATGCTTTATTTCCTTTACAAAATATTTAAAGTAACGTACTTTAAACATTCATTGCAAAGTCCTTTCTGTGGGAAAAACTGTGCCTTTATAGGAATTTGTATTTTCTAATGTTATATCTTTGAAGTAGTAGACTTCTTCAGAGTATTAAAATCCAAAGCTGTTACAATGTTTTCAATGCCTTAGACTGAAAACTGAAAATAAAACAAGTTAGTAGGGACATGGAGACAGAGAAGGAGAAAAGATTCTCCAATGAGATGCTCATGCGTCCTACGGTGACATTATGAAACCACTTTATTCCTTACCTGCCTGTTTGCTTAATGCCCACTGCCGCTGTACCTGTAAGACAGACCCGAGGGGCAGGGCCTGAGCTGGGCTCGGTTTAACCGAACCGGCCCGTGCAAGGCGGCTCTAAAAGCGGCTCGGCCCAACGGCCAAGGGGGTCAATGGCTCTCGGAGAGGCGGCAGGTCAGCGGCTCTCAACCGAGACTTTGTGAGGGGACAGCTCTCTGTCCCATGCTAGTTTGAAAGAGGTTTTGTTTGTTTTTCCTTTCCCTCCCTCTGGCCTCCCTACCCTCCTTTCCATCTCTGCAGCCCGGGGAGCCTGCGGGGTGGCTCCAGCCGGTCAGAGCTGCGAGGAACCGTGAGTGAGGAGGCGGAGTCACCAAGATCCACCAGCTCTGCCCACTGTGCCATCGGCTCCTTGCAGGCACCCTTTCCCGTTTTGTTCTCTTTGTTTCTCCCACTTTCATTTTGTGTTGATAGTTTTTTTCCGTGTTAATAAATAGTCACCTTCTTTTTTCTCCACTTTCATTTGCTGTTGTTAATTTGTTTCATTGGCGGAGGGAATGCAGGAAGCCCTTTTCCCTTGGGAGGAGGCGCTCATCCCTGAGCGTCTCCTACTGAACACCTTCGTCTCCCAAACCAAGACATCATGACAAATGAAATCGCTATTTAAAAATATTTTTATTATGCTGACTCAGATTAATACTGACTCACATATTGCAGTACATTCCTGCCTGCGACCTTCACTGGTCATACCAAAGAGTTTGCAGAAGCCAGCTCTCTCAGCCTGCTCTTCTATGTCTGTTGTGGTGACTGATCCGTTCGGAATACACCATGTTAACATTACTGCTGTTGATGCTGAGGTACATGAGGTCCTCAGAATAACTTCTCTTCCCTCTGAGTTATGATAATGCCCACCATTAGGAAAGGTGGAAGACAAGCATTACTTTTTTGAGAAAATTATTCATCGTGAATGCCAGCACAGTGAAGGTTTCAGAAATTCTCTGATGGACCCAGAGCCATCAGGCATTCACTACAGAATAAAGCTTCTGTTCAAGGGAGAGATATCACAGACACACACACACATGTGCTCAGTTTTACACATTCAAATAGCTCTTATGCTGGAACTTCTTCAGGCAAAAGAAGTCAATATCAGAAAGATATTAACTTCTTCAGGCAAAAAACCCCAACAAAAATCCAAAACAAAACCCAAACAACTATATCAAAATAACTAAAAATACATATTCATAGATCCACAGGTAAGGATTAGCATTAGTTCCCATCTCATCTATTGCTTCAGAATATGAAAAATCAAGTAGACTTTTTGAGGTCTTTCAATTCAATCCTAAAAAGGGCTGTTGAGATTTAAAAAATTTTATTTAAACCTGAAATATTTTTCTTTCACTTGATTTCACTCCAAAATATTGCTACTACATTCAGAATTTTAAAGGAAGGGCAATAAATGAGAATATCTGGGGGTCTATTTGCTGTTTCCTTACATTTCTGCATTAGAGAAGGTGAATCTCAGATCAGCCTTAAAAAGAGCTTGGTCTATAATGCAATGAGATTTGCTTCCTTTTGCTTTTTAGTTGTGAGAGAAGTAAAATGATCTGCAATGAAAATTACCACCATCCTGTTTCTAGAACACATTAAGTTTCTGTAACACCTTGAAATGACAATGCTGCTTCTTTTTCCCCACTGCTGTTAAAAAGTCCATTCACTTGCACTGGCAGAAGCCTTTATTATATTTCTCCCCTCATCTATCCTTCAGTTAATAAAACCATAGGTGGTAATTCACAGTGTTTGTGCCCCATTTCTGTATACAATATGTGTGTAACTGCAGTGGTGGAGGGAATAATCAATGGATATTAACTATGTTAAACAAGAAGCATTGTATCCACAAACATGAACCACAGATTCCCACAGAAATTCTCTAAATCAAGTGTTGAGTAGATTTTTGTCTTCCTGGCTATTTTGTTATCTCTGTTGTAAGACCCTTGGTTTTTTTGGCAGTTCTGAACAGATATTGTGATAGACACCATGGAAAACAGCTCTCTTATTGTATTTTGTACTAGGATATTGAACATTTTCCTGAGCAAAGTGCAATGTGATGCCAAGTATTTCCATCCCCTGCAGCTTCTTACAAAGGGAACCAGTCCACAGCTTGCTAATAGAGATGGAGGAGCTCTTCCTTGTAAGCTTTCAAAATAATCCATTTTAAAAGACTGTTTCAGCATAATAAATGCTTGGTGACTTGAAATCCCAGTGGGTTTTGAAGAAACAAATACTGTACTGTATATACCAAATCTGTACAATTTGAGCTCTGCACTTGAAGTACTGTAGACCTGTCCTTGCACTGATAATAACAGCTTTTTCAGGAACAAAAGAAATAATCTATAATTACAAATAAGAAACCGGAATTAGCTCTGATTTAATACTTATTTATACATACCATTGTTATAACTGGACTTATCAAACATATCGATTCCATTGATACAGATGTATGATGCACAATGGAGGAAAAAAGAAACATGAATTAAAGAAACATTGTGTTTGTACCAAGCTTATGCTGTTTAAGTATTGAAACCGTGGTTGAAGTTTAATGGCTCCGTGTGAGGCTCTGATTTTTTTTTTCCTCTCTCTTTGTTAGGTTAATTCAGCTTCAATAACAAGTCTTTTCTGTCCTGCTACCAAATACCTCCAAATGTACAGCAAGGGAAACTGGCATTTCAAACTAAGGGAAACTGTGAACCAAAACAAGGACACAATAAAGGAAAGAGCAGGGTGATACATGTAAATGATGTACTCACTGGGAACTAACAGTAGTAGCTTGCAGTGAAGGGATTTAGCTCTCTGTTAATTCAACTGATAGGGAGACAGGCATATTTGGGAAGAGTCTTGGCCAGATTCCTTAAGCTCACAAAAGCTTTAGTGGTTACATCATCGGGGGCAGGGGGATGGGGGGCTTTGGGATTTTAAAAAAATGTGTTACTGCAGTTAGTCTGGTAAAAAAGAGAAATAATTCACTTAAATATGATGGAGATGCTCAACTTCACTGAAATTAATCTTTTAATAATAATAATCTATCAATTGAAGTATTTTCATTTTAGCAGAATAAAAGGTAAAACTATCTCTCTGTAATTCTTCTACCGGTGGTCTTGTACAGTTCATTCAGGAGTCCAGCAGCAAAGATTTAGGCTACAAAGTGTGATCAAGGGGGAAATGTATTCGTTGGCCTGCTTACAGCATGCAAGTTTCTTCTGCATAGTAACTGCCTATGGTACCATACTGGAGAGGGATTAAGATGTTTTATATTCTGTGTGTGCATTGGAGAGGATGTGTTTTACCTAATCTTGTTTAGCCACCATGCAGACAGCTTTGAGGATTTTTTTTTTATCCCAGTATCCTTTAAAACCTGCAGATCTTTGGAAAGGGAAGGTATTTCCATTTCTTTCGTTTGCTTTTCAAAAGTGCAGAGCTTGGCCTTTATCTTGAGGAGCAAAGAGGAAAATACTAAGCAAGGCGCCCCTGCCTACAGGCTTGGTACTTGTTAAATATTTTGGTCAATTAAATGTAGGTGGGAAAGATTGAACTGCTCTCAGAAATTTGTCTTCATTTTTTGTATGAAAGCAAAATAATATGTTCTCAAGTTCTTTGATGCTAATTGAATAAAATATAGGCCTACAGATCCAGTGTCCTCGAAAGTATAGCAGATGTTCATTGCTTTGTCTTCAAACAGCCATGTCTGGCTTCTTTTTCAAAGCAGTGTCTTAGTGCTGAAGGACTGACTGCTGCTTTTTTTTACAAGGTGCTATATGCATGCAGAGGTAGAAAGACAGGGAAGGAAAAAAGCAAAATGATCACCTGAATGGATGGGATTATTTTTGAAAGAGGAAATCCGTTGCCAGTGTCTGAGATCTTTTAAAAATCTTCAAATGCACCACAACTATTTGAGCAAGGGAAGGACTGCATGCATGCCAACGGGGTTTGCAGGGATAGAGCAATATCAAGGTAGCAAGTTAAAGAACTTGAAAGTTTGGAAGCATGCTAGAGGGTTACAGATGCACTAAGACAATATGATTATTAGAAAGCAAATAGGGTGTTTCTTGTCTCTGCTAGGTTGCTACTATCCCAGTCACTTTTTTATTATTCTCATACCAGATCCTCACATTTTTAATTCTTCCTTGGGACCTGGTTCTGCACTTCTGTTGTCCTCAAATCCCTCACAAAAGGTGCTTCCAGTATTTTCCTGTGACCCTTGCACCTATATGTTTGTGACTACATCTATTCATAGTGTAAGTAATAATTAATATTTTAATTACAGGGTGTTAATGCTACAGGCAAGTGACCAGGGTTCTAAGTGAAAAGACTAGGCCACCAAATATTCCCTGATCTGAGGTGAGGGTACGTGGACAGTCTAGTAAAAAAAGATAGATACAAAAAGCTGCTGGACATGATAGATTACGGCGTCAGAAGAAAAGAGAATTTACAGATGGCTGGATTTCATGGGTTATAGGCACTTAAATGAGAAATGGCACAAACCCAAAGAAAACCAAAGGATGTTGTTAGGGACTTCCTGGGCAGTAGAATCTTTCAAGGCCAACATCCCAACTGTAAGTACCACCCCCCACATTAGACCAGGATCACATAGGTAAGAGTATAAAAAATTTGGGGATGTATGTGTCAAAACTGGGAACAACAGGGAAGAGATGGGGTAGATATTTTGGATAAGATGGGGTGGTGAAAGGTAGGTTGAAGGGAAGTGAAGAGGAAGATCAAGTAAAACGGAAAAAAAAAATGATAAAGCATATGATAAGTTTCATTGACCCCATTTAAGGTGGCTTGTCAGCAAATTTTGAACTCCCGGGGAATGTTTATATACTGGAGATATTAAAATATCAACAATCCAAAACTTATTGTCAAACTCTCTTTTGGTTTTTAGGTGAGTGAATACTAGATTAAAGCTGCAAAATGAGTTAAAGACCTCACCCCATGTACAGTGTCCTGAAGTGTGTAACTTCTCATAGGTTTTGTTTCTGTCTTTACAGATGCAGATTGAAGGCCCAGCCGTTACTCTACTTTGAGTAAGGTTTACTTCATCTAAGAGAGTACAGTTGAAACTGTTTGCTAAACTACTGACTTTTTCCAAGAAAGTTCTCTTACTATGAAGTCATTCACCTCTACCTTTTATCTAAACACTGAAAAATATAAACCTTAGAAAGAGATCAATTCAAGAGACAAAAATCTATTTAACAGGAATTAGTGAAATCCCAGAAAAATAAAGGCTGATATAGTGCCATGAAGTTACAGTAAGAAAGTTGCATTGCATAGTAAAACCATAGTAAAACTATGAAAAACCTATTGAAGGGAAGAGAAACATGAGGGAATGAAGAGGGAAAGCCTCAAGCAAGATTAACAGTATAGTAGGAGAAGAGAACTACCAGTTTTTCAGTTTCAGAAATGAGCACATAATAAAAGAGTATGTTGGGTCTGGAACATAATTACTAGAGTAGTAAATCCAGGTCTACAGCCTGACAATCATGTCCTAATTTCATTCTCATAATGGGTTTAAGCTCAATACCTTTTTGTTAAGAGAGAAACTTTTACTCGTGTTTGTTGTGGGTGGTCAAACACTGAAATAGATTGTCAGGAGAGATTGTGGTGTATTTATCCTTCAAGACATTGAAAACCCAGCTGGACAAGGTTCCCAGCAACCTGCTCAAGCTGACCTTGAGTTGAGTAGGGGGGTTGGATTGTATGGTCCCAAGAGTTCCCTTCCAACCTCAATAATTCTTTGATTAAAATTTGTTATGCTTTTTTTTGTCCTTATTACTCTTACCATTTCTAAGCAGTACAAACTCAGATGAGTTTATGGTAGTGGTTCCTTTTCTGAAATAATGCTCAGGTGTCTACTTTTTTTCTGGGTTGTGTCAAAAGACAGCAAGAACACCCCTCACTAGATTTGTTTTGATATGTTAACAAACTAAGCTCTTCTAACTTCCTGTCATACAACATGTGTAGCACTAGCTTCATTGTGTGTTCATCTCTTCTCACTCTTAATTCCTCTTTCCTACAAATGAATATAAATTATACTAGCTCAGGGATGCAGTCATTCTGCAAATTGCGGGTCAGCTGTCAGTGATTCCAAAGCTAGGACATCTCTCGATTAACAAAATGAGTTCAAGAAGGAATGATAGAGGTATAATCCCAGCTCTTAAGAAAAGAAACTCTTTGAACACTTATTTTCCTGATAAGAAAAACAAGGTTCTCTTCCTAGGAGACCAAATCAGCCTCAGAAATATGTCATGATAATTACAACAAAGGATGTCAGACAAAATAGTGAAGAATTCAAAGAATATGGAACATACAACAACTAAGTATGAAAAAGATCAAAATGATTGCCACGGTATGATACCGTGAACACAATCATAAGACAGAATATTACTGAAAGAAAGCAAAAGCAGGAGAATTTGAACCCCATATGTGTGAAGGTCTAAGGTGGTGACAATGACTAGAGAAAATGGCCTTAAATTGAGACAGGGGAGATTCAGGTTAGGTTACAATTTTTTTTCCTTTTAGAGTGGTCAGGTATTAGAAAAGGGTACCCAGGGATGTTGTGGAGTTACCATCCCTGAAGGTGTTTAAGAGGCATATGGATCTGGTGCTGTCTGATGTGATTTACTGGTTTAGGGGTTACAATGCTAGTGTTGGGTGGATGGTGTGACTGGATGATCTTACAGATCTCTCCCAACCTTGAATATTTTATGATTCTATGACAGTTTTTGCAAACTGTTATTCTGTGAGGCTGCTTAACATCATTTCCTCCTTAATATTCAAAAATGGGCTGTAGGCAATTCCTTTGTTATCCATCAAAGGCAAATTAGGTAGGACCTAAGAACTGTAAGAATGAATTAACATAAAAGTTGTCATTGATTTGACCTTTATTTCTGTAAAGTCCCATCTGGATTTAAACTGCTTCTCACCCATCCAACCCCCTCCCTAGTCCCCCTCCTGCAAGTTTGAAGGATTTAACATGATAGAAAAACAATGATTTGAAATGTCCAGGAGAGAGAAATACAAAGTACAGAAGACAAGGAAAAACACTGATTGAAAAACACTGAATTACATGCAGTGTGCTGAGAAACCTCTTTTCAACGTCTATATCTCAAATATGAAGCAGTCTTCAGGGACATCTACTCAAAGGTGAGGAGATTGTAGCTAAGCTTGCCTTGTTCAGAAATCAGCTTTTCTTTTCTTCTTATGTTGTCCTAAGATGTTGATACCAAAGGGCTAAACTATTAAGGAGAAAGGAAAGTAGACAGGATGTTGCCCTGCAGAGAGAAAGGAAATACAGAGTGTAGATTCTGCCTGACACGTATGTAACAAAGTTGGATAGGCAGGCAAGTATACTAAACAGAATATGACTTTCTAATTGCATCTTTTTGAAAATTAATTCCTCAGGGGCAGCTTGTGTCTTGACTCCCACTGTAGCTTGTGGTATCTTGATGAATAAAAAAAGGAGGTGTAAATACAGTGCCAGTATTTCTGGAAGGATGCAGATAGAGGAATCTGTTGTATCTCAATAAAGTTACACAATAATAAACATGCTTTTTCAGCACTTTAAAGGTCTGAATTTTCACAGGTCAACAGGTCAATAGCGTGAGCAATACTATTAAATCCATATATGGTAAAATGGAAATCACTTTTCTTCCTGCTGTAAAAACAGTCTTTCCTCGGATCAGAATAAATTTTAATTCTAACAGGACAGCAGAAATACATTTAAAGTAAAAAGTACTGCCAAAGATGCATGAGATTTAGAAAACACTTAGAAAAAAGTTAAGATAGTGTATAAATCTGAGATTATTTCTTTATCCTCAATCTATATGAAGAATGGTGAATAACCCAGGGAAAAAGCAGAATTTCTTTAGGTCAAAACCAATGGAGGACACTTTGGCTACCCAAGAACAACTCGGTTGGGTGATAGATTCTGGCAGTGGCAAAAACAGAGATTTAACTTGTATACATTGGCTTTTATTCACCTGACATTCCTGGACATAATTGCACATTTAAATCTACTCATATTCTTTCCCTTCAGTCACAAGGATGCTGAGAACCAGGCTTTAGGAATAGCTAGGCCGCACACATTTCTGGACTAGCAGGTCTGTCTGACAAGGATACATGCATCACCACATTCACCAGAGAAATATAATTATACATTTATGGTGATGAAAATAACATCAGCACTTGTCCTGAACAAGATAAAATCCTGAAGGATGTTATTCTTGCAAATCTGTATGGGGTCCCTGAGTGATTTTCCATCAAAATATGTCCAGTAATTCAGAGAGCACAGTAATGTTACTAGAATTGCTATAGTCTTTTCCATAAGAGCTGTCCATTAGTCAATCATAATTTAACCTTTCAGCTACTCACCAATTCAAGGAGAAAAATAGGATGTGCTCCAGGACCTTGAATGATCAACTGTACTTCAATGGTTTGAGCTACTTTTTGGACGTGATGAAACGAAGGCCGTGCTCCACTGGGAAAATAGTTGAATTTGGGTGCTGCTGGAAAAGATCTTCATTATCATGTGCAAATGGCATTACTGTATATCCCTATCATAACATATTGTTCTTTAGTTACTGTAAGTCCAGTTCAGAGTTAGCTCACATCATATGCCACACAGAAATATATGGAATATGTCTCTGTGAGGCTATATGGCAGAGAGTTACTCCATCAGGGAAACACAATTAAGAACTTAGTTTTTAATTTAAAAAGCCAAAAAAATATTATTTTCAGATTATTATCTAAATAATAAGAAAGTTGAGAATATTTTCTCAAGAAAAGTAAAGTAGTAGTGATTGCACTTACATCCTATTTCTGCAGTCAGTGGTTTGTGGAAGATCTGCTGCACCTTTGTGAAGGTCTAGAAATTCAAACAAGATCAAGCAAAACTTTAGGGCAAGGACCTTAAGCTATGTATGAGAAGAAAAGCCACTACAACCTGTAATAATGATCTACTGGTCTTCTGGCATCTCTTTCTAAAATTATCACCTATTTTTTCAGTTATTTGTTTAGTGTTAATCGAGTGTGATACTTTTTTATTTTTAAATAAATTCATTAACCTGAATGTGGAAAATATGAATGTACAAGTATAACTCTGGGAGAATCTGAGGTTTTGTCTTGGTTTCAAAGACAGGTATTTGCTAAAGAAGGCAGAAGCCTCTTTTAGAATAGGAAAATGTAACCCCCTTTTCCCTCCGAATTGGTAAAATTTTGAAATCAAGGGGCTTTCAGGCAATGGTGTGAGAAAAGAGGAATAACAGTCCTTTACTAATATATTTATATATATGATGGGACAGACAGAACAACAACAATGGTAACCACAACAAATAAGAACAGACAAACCCACGGACAGTCTCTTCCCGCTCTGTTGGCAATTCCCCTTTGGTGCAGTCACGGTCACAGCCGGCAGGGGCGCTGGTGCTCTCGGTGCGCAGGGAGGGTGCGATGACTCCCCTGAGAGGGGAAAGGGGGCTCAGGGATCCCGAGTTTCCTTCCCTCGAGACACTGGAGCGGATGGTGGAGAGTTGGTAGAAGCACGCAGCTGAAGACAGAAGCTCACAGTGGAGGAAGATTCTTCCTGGAGCTCCAAGCAGTCTCCCTCCCTCTCCTCTGGATGTCCAGAAGTGAAGCCATCCTCTCCAGCTGTGCTTGGCTCTTTTTAACTGGTCCCATTCCCCCAGTATCTCCGCCCCCCTCTGAGGGGGAATCTCAGATACCAGGGAATCTTAGATAACAGGCTAGCTAGCCACCCATCTCAGAGCCAACTCTTTGTCTTTCTTAATCACCCACCCATTATCACCCCTCAGCAACAAGAATGGGGAAAAATTCCTGAGAGACAAATGAAACAAAACAACAACAACAAAAAAAACGAAAAGTATCCCAAAACCCCATCAGGTTTATATATTTATAAGGCACATATAATTTCTGAATGACCCAAATTTAGGTAATTCAAATATAATTCCAGTTTTTGGATTTTTTTTCTTTTATTATTCATTTGCTGCCTGTCACATTTCCCAGGAGTACATATTTTGCAGGCTAATTATTTTGATCTTTTTATTCCATTGCAAAGTTTATATCAAACAACAAAATATTTCAACATCCCTAGCACCGCAACTCAAACATTTATAGATCACTTTTTCACAGCCATTAAAATGAAAGAATTTTTCACCAAAAATAATGTTATCAAATAGTTAAGGTACCAGTTCCATCCAATTCTTCTTGTCCAAGTGTATTCTATATACATACATATGTTTACACAAGAAAAAGAGGGTTTCTCCATGATTTTTGAATATGTTAGCTAAGAATTTCTTCTCTGCATTCATTCCAGTTTTGAGAATAATGGAAAGATTTAGATAATGAATAATCTGCTGCATCAGTTGGTTCTGATGAAAAATGATAATAAACTCAATCTCATTGTTTCCTCTCCTTAAACTGGTCCTGAAAACAGGAGCAAGATTCAGCTTAAAGGAGAACTTGCAGGTTTTGAATGATGCAGTTTTGCTTCCAGTAAAGTTATTGTTGCTGTTTTGCTGAGATTTGCAACAGTTTGAGACTTTACCTTTCAGTGTGTCTGGAAACTCTGCCATTCAGCGGCATTTAATCCCCTAGGCCAAGTGACGTAGACCTGTTCACATCCATTCTGTTCAGCTCTTACTCTGAATCCATCAAGGCAGACAGGCTGCACAGATCCAGGAACGCTCCCTGGGATAAAAGATCATTGCTCCTGAGAGCACATGTTCCTCCAGTGTGCACCTCATTTCAATCTCATCTCAAAAGGTCTAAACCTCTTGGAATAGCTCTGTTCTTCCAGCAGGACAAGTATCTGGATGGAAGTGCAATGCAGGGGCAAAGTATTCTGCAGGCAGAGTGGGTATAAGTGGGCTACTAATGCATCCTAGCACTGAAGATGCCCATAGGTAATAAAAAAAGGTAGAGCAATAAAAAAAAGGAGCCTTATCTCCAGTGTGAAGTGTCTCCAGAACACAAGAGTTGTTGCTTAAGGGCTGCTTTTGACCTAGTTTGAACTGCAATTGAAGCATTTCCTACACTATGAACAAATGACTGCCAAAATGAGATCTGGAGACCAGAAATAGGATGAAACTAATATCCAGTGGCACTTCTTTTTCTAAAAATGTATTAAATTCTCCTTTCTTTAGAAAGCAGATATTGCACTGGATGGTACAGTGTTAGTATGACAACAACAGGCAGTATCCTGGCAAATAAAGGTGTATTTCCAAGTCCAAAAGTCCAGGAGGACCAAAGCTTGCACTTAATCCCACAAACACTTTTGGTCTTCCGTACAACATTGGATAGTCTGTCTTGAATTGCATGCCGTGGAGGTGGGATGGTTCCTGAAAAGTGTGACTATCACTATGTAGCTTCATATGTCTTAAAACTGTCATCCTGTGCTGGATTTTTAAACAGAGAGGAGGTCAGTGGAATAGAATAGAATAGAATAGAATAGAATAGAATAGAATAGAATAGAATAGAATAGAATAGAATAGAATATCTCAGCTGGAGTGAACTTACAATAATCAGGCAGTCCAACTACCTGGCCAATTCAGGACTGACCAAGTTAAAGCATGTTATTATGGGTATTGTCCAAATGCCTCTTAACAGTGACAGACTTGGGACATCAATCACTCACCTCTCCAGGAAGCCTCTTTGACCATCCTCTTGGTAAAGAAATGCTTCCTAATGTCCAGCCTAGACCTCTCCTGGTACAGCTTTGAACCATTCCCACATATCCTATCACTGAATATAGAGAATAATCAGTAGAAGAGATGATTTTCTGCCTTTCAGAAAATGGCATTTAATGTAGATACGACACTGTGTATGCAGAACACCTTGAATCCCCTTAGAATACTTTATTATAGAACTTAGAGGGGAACATTTGGTGATATGCAGTAACAGATCTTTTCATGCCACACTGACTGTGTTACTAGCTTGAAGCCCATCTAATATGACTTTAAAACTTCTCCTTCAGAGCTGGACTATCTACGGAGGTAGGTGGTCACTGGGTTAAGGTTGTCACAGATGACATTCCTTTTAGTCCATTTTAAAAATCAGTAATGACCTGTAGTTGGTGGAATAACTCAATGAGGAAGTTTTTTATTGCTATGAATGAATTGTTAAACTAGATATGTTTGGTGTCTTTTTCTACTCTCTTATTTGTGAATACGAGAAAAATTTATTTCACAGTCATACCAGTGTTGTCAGAGCAATAATAGCCTTTTTTCTCAGTTATCAGCAGACCGTAGTCCCCTTAGCTTATTTCCATTGGACACCAACAGCACTCAGATATATATACACCGTTAATGTTATATGGAGAAACTAATTTTTAGAGCTTGAATTGCTTTGGCTTCGCTTGCAAATAATTCTGAGTTAATATTTAATACTTTATAACATTGAATGAGAGCTGGGTATTAACAAGGCTTTTTGTTATCCTGAATGGAACGTGCTGAAGCTTTGCTTTACAACATCTCAAGGCTTCAGTTAAGCTTGTATCATACAGACTGTAATTATTACCAAAATAAATCCTCACATGGTTACTCAGTTTTATTTTAGTGCTTTCTCAGGCAAAACTCACTAGCCTGCTGTCCTGGTTTTGGCTGGGATAGAGTTAATTTTCTTCCTAGCAGCTGGTACAGAGCTGTGTTTTGAGTTTAGTATGCGAAGAATGTTGGTAGCACACTGATGATTTAGCTGTTGCTCAGCAGTGCTTACCTAAAGCCACGGACTTTTCAGTGTCCCATGCTCTCAGAATGAGGAGGTGCACAAAAAGCTAGGAGGGAACATGACCAGGACAGCTCATCTGCACTGGGCAAAGGGGTATGGCCAGTATATAAACCTGGGGAGGTTGTTCAGGAGGAGCTGATTGTTGCTTGAGAGCAAGTTAATCAGTCAGCGAGTGGTAAGCAACTGTATTGTGTATCACTTGTTTCTCTTGGGTTTCATCTCTCTCTCCTTCTCCTTTTTTCCCTTTTTTAAAAAAAAATTATTATTGTAAGTATATTTTACTTTGTTTCAATTATTAAACGGTTCTTATCTCAACCCACAAGCTTTATTTCCTGTCTCACTGGGAGCAGGGAGTGAGCAAGCAGCTGTGTGGTACTCAGGTGCCAGCTGAGGTTAAACCACAACACCTGCGCACAAAAATGAAATCAATGGGAAAACTGCAGCTGAGATTTACAGGACTCTTAGGAGCTAGCACTTTTCAAAGGACAAATCTGGGACACTGCTGTGTTTTGCCATCCGATGCACTGTGTCATTGCAACCCACTATCAAAATGCTATAATTACATGTCAGCATGCTATGCCAGAGAGTGAAATATAATTATGCTGATCCATCTCTAGCTAAGTTTAGAGGCTTCTCAGTTGTCTGCAGCCCTTGCTGCTTCAGTAGACAAGTCTACTCCAGTGATATTGGATCACTTGAAACAGGTAGAAGCAGCCTAGAATTTCTAAGACTTGAACAAATTTGTTACCAATGCACTACTGGATGCATCAATTTTGCTTTTTTTTTTTTTTTTTTTTCCTGAGTCACTTACCCAAAGCTAGGTTTGGGGCAATAGATGCGAAAAATCTTTGTATTTGGGAAGACAACTTTAGAGGCAAAGTTCTCTAGGTCATAAGGTCCTACCAGGATGTCTCTACATGGTTTTGGTGTAAACTACTGAAATAAAGCCTACAGTTTTTCTGTCCAAAAATTCATCAGAGTGATTAAAAAAAGAAGGCTGGAGGATCAAGGATAAATCCAGGCACACTGGATTCTCCAACATCTTAAATAGTTTCTGTCTAAAGCAACCATAGACCAGCCTGCACATTCCATACATAAAAGAGGTCCTGTGACTATTCTCTGACAATATTTTTGACTGTTACAGCCGGATGATTTCAAGCTTGCAGTTGTTGAGAATGTTGGACATTCCACAAAATTTTCTGCAATCAAGTAAGCTTTCAAGGCTGAAACTGAGAACCATAGACCTAGTCTGGACTGCTCATTGAGGAAGAGTTTTTTTATGCTGGATTCCATTTCCCTTCCCTTCCCTTCCCTTCCCTTCTTAAAGGAGCGAGGATAAAATCCAGGAAGCACATATATCAAAGTGCATTCTGTTGTTTTACCACATGAAAGGAGAACTGAAGTATCATAGCAATAGGCAGTGTAGATTTGAAATTATTTAATAAGAAGACAATTTATCAAATAATATGATTATATATTTTTAAAGAAGCTAACATTGCATATTTAAAATATTATAGATTCAGCTTTTATTCTGATAAATATCACTACAAAGAAATAATAAAATTATTTGCAGATTTTTAAATTTCTCTATATGAATCATATCCAAAGAGAACTACTATCTGATATAAATCTGGTGTAATTCCATTAACTGCTTTTACCTTTGAAGAAACATTGCATAGGGAGTGAGTGGTCAGAGTCCACACCTGTCTGTAACTCAAGTCTGTAGTTGTTGCAGCTGTAAGGTTGATTCAGAGCTTCAAAGACCCTCCTCTGCTTATGGCCTAAATCATGCATATGCACAAAAAAGGATGATCTGACTGTGGATTTTTGTCAAATAGGCCACCTCTGTCTTTTACTTAGCTCATATCCTGAAAGCTCAGCAAGTCCTTAAATTCCTTGTTTAATTAAGGGTTCTGTACCATATGCTCACGAGTCAGTTTCACTCAGAAAAGTGACCAATATTATTGAAATGATAAATGGCTAGAAAGTTCTCAATGAAGATCATTTATCTTTTCAGTTGCTAAGAAGAGACTTTTCAGAAGATACATTTCCAAGATGCACATCTGCACTTTGAAACTACTTATGCCCATTTCTGTTAAGAGCCTTTTTTTGTTATTTTTTCATCCACTGTTTTTAGAAATTTTACATAACTCAAAGATGAGGATCCTGCCATGCAATGACAGGCCAAAAAACGTATTTTGTTCCATACAAATATACGTACTTTAAAATATCATGTTTCATAATTTCAGTAAGAAGATGACAGAGATGTTTCCAAGAGCTTGCAAGTGAAGATTCTGAGCAAGCAGGATTTAAAAGTGAGACATAAACTTCTCAAGATAAATAATTCAAACAGAATTTCCAAAATCTTCTTCTTGAAATTAGGCATACAGTAAAAGGATATTCGTGTGTAGATGATAATTTGTACTCATATTACCAAATACTGCTTTTTCTCTTTTGTCACTTCATACACTGTTTCACTTAAGTTAAATAAGTCCAATTGAATTTAATAACATTTTCTAGTATAAGACATACTCATGAAATACATTATGGTCAAGTAGATGTTTCTACTTTTCTTTGCATTTTAGAATAACTTTCACTCATTTTGATCAGATTTACTGGACACTCTACAGTCACTGTAATACCCCAAAGGCATGCAAACCTTCTTACACAGAGATGCATGGTAGTGGGGGAAAAAAGTAATTAAATCAACATGGAATTGGACATAGATCAGGATTACATTCTTAAAAAACCAAACCAAGTACAAATAAATATGAAACTCTTTATCTCTTCCTTTTCATATTAGCCAAACCATGCTTCATAATAAACATGGTTTATATAAGGCACACTGTGCAAATTCCCATGCTCCCCAGAACCATTGCAGAGAAACAGTGTCCTGTGGCTTTCTTCCCATAAACAAATATCAGGCTTTCTGTCCTGTGACATTTGTCTCCTATTTTTTCTATTTTCTGGGTGCTGTTGAATCCGCTAGAAGGCTTTTCTGTTACTAACACAGGCCTCTAAAGTGCCTTGCGTGACTAGGACCTGAGCTATGACCAAGGCTTTTGCCAGACATGGGAGTGGAGGGAGAAGGGGAAGTGGCAAGTAGTTGGGGTAAGCAAGGCAGTTGCTTGGTTCTGAAGACTGCAAACCCTGTGTCCTGACATTGTTTATTTCACATAATTATTCAAACACATCAAGAGGCAATCCAAGCAATCACAACTAATTAGGAGTATCTACATGCTCTTAAAAATACAGTTACTGCCCCATGCACTTTTGAATTAGGTGGCTAAAATTTTAAAAAACCTTGAGCAAAATCATGCAAATCTGCTTTTGTGATGGACATGTCCTTACAAAACATTTGTTGTACAGAAGGAAGATTCCCTTATAAAATATGGTTTTTGAAAATAGAAATCCCTTTGCTAAAGTGTGTATACATAAAAAAAATTGGTCTATGGATTTGGTAGGGAAAA